>PVIR01021928.1:0-28841 GCA_004026965.1 Petromus typicus
CTCCGCCTCTTGGCTGGAGGAGTGTGACTTTGGGGACATTTTAAAATCACAGTTCCTGTGAATCTGTTGTATACCTGACACTAAATGGAAGAAGAGGTCTGTAATGCAGACCATTACATGCCCTCTAAAAGTTTCATCTGCTGTAGAAGTAAGAAACACTCTGAAATGGGTCGTATAAAATGCGTATTCCATGGTACATTGCTTGAGGAAGTTCTCAGGAGACATCAGAATGGATGAGCAAAGGGTAGCTCTCAGGAGGAGCCTATGCCTTCCTGTAGTGCGCTACTTTCCCTCCGGTTTTAAGCAAACAAAAAAAATGTTTTTGAGATCCTCTTGCTGTGTAACCGAAGCTGGATTTAAACTTGGGATCCTCCTGCCTCAGCTCTCAGAAGATTGGGTTTGCAGGGCTCTTGTCCCGACTACTGATGTGGTCACACAGACGTAATGAATAATGATGGTACCACTGGCACATCTCACTGTGCAGGTGCAGTGCTGGCCTCCTGCATCTCCTCCTGTGAATCTCGTCTCGTGGAGTTTTCCGTCCTGATGCTAAGTACTTCACACCGAAGTTAATGCTCTGAACCAGCTTACAGGGAGACTGCTGTTATCACCATTGTACAGATAGCAAAAGTAGGGCCTAGAGAAGTCAAGTACTGTGCTCGGGATGGCACAGCAGGAAGTGGCAGAGTGACCGCAGGCCCTGTGGACAGACCTGCAGGTTTAAATTCTACCTCCTCTATTCTTCCTCTATTCTTGAACTCCGAACCCTTGAGCAAGTGACTCTGACCTTCCTGTGTCTCAGTTTCCTCTCTGTGTTGGGCCTGTTCCCCACGCAGCACCTCGTCTGTGGTGAGCCCTGGCTGCTGGCCCTGCTGTGGGTGGCTGTGCTGTCCTCAGGGGTTTTGCATTGGTTTGTTGTACAGGTTGGGACAGGACAAGCAGAGGTGCCCACGGCCACCTGCCCAGTGTGCAGAGATTAAGAGTTTGGAGGGAAGCAGCGTGTCCAGGCAGAACATGTGAGCAGCTCTTTTGGCCCCAGGGTCTCTGCTGTATTTCCGTGAGGATGCAGATGCTTCCAGAGGTTTCTCCTCTGTGTAAGTCCCTGGGCTTTAAGAAGCTGAACTCGAGTTGACACCGTTCTCTCAAAGCACTTCTCATATTGAGGACAAAGAGTGTTGGCCTAGGTAACTGTAAGTCAGTGAGGTTGTAAGTCTGGTCTGTGTTTGGCTTTTTGAGACGAGGCCTTGCTGTGTGATTCAGACTGGCTTTGAACTCACAATGCAGCCCAGACTGGCCTCAAGCCCCTAGTGGTTCTCCTGCCTCAGCCTCCCGAGTGCGGGGATAGCAAGTGTATAGCACCACACCTGGCTTGGGCTGGTGGTCTCCAGCCCATTCCTAAACCTTTCTGAGCCCTGTGGGCCTCTTGCAACCCCTCCCCTCCAGAGTCCCCCATTGGAAAGAGGACAGAGAGCGCATGTCCTGCATGAGGACTCTCCTTCCCCTTCCAGCCATACAAAACATGTGGCTTCTTCAAGCATTTGGAACACAGAAGAGTTGTTTGGCAGGAGCTGCTCCTCCCCACCCGCGGCTGTCCATACCCTCCTTGCTAAAATGTCTTCAAGAAAAATCAGAGCTGATCTGAATTCTGAGGATCAAAACGGCCCTGCCAGCTAAATCAAGGGCCAGGTGGTTCTCCTTGCGCAGATTTGAGTCTGGCCCCCAACCTGGATCTGGCGAACCCTCCGTGGGCAGAGCCAGTTCCCTGTGGGATCGGCTGAGCTTTCCCTGGCTGTGATCACAGAGGCGGGGGTGCCCAGCCTGGGGATGCCAGGGCCCGAACCCCTTCTTTCCTTTATCTCACACTAAAACACTTCCTTTTTTAAGCTTAAAGGAAGGGACTAATTTTTTTCTTTTTAAAATTTCCTTTGGATGTGCATGAACCTCTTTCTGAAAAAATGACTGTACATCCCAGAGTGTTTGTCACACGTGGAGGTGACAAGCAAGTCAACCCGAGTCTCTCCTGCCATGGCGTCGGGGGTGGGGCAGACTGTAGCTCCTTGTGTGAGAGAATTACGCCCCGTTTATCTCTCTGCCATTTTCTCCGTGTTCACCTGTGCTTCACAGAAGACCAAAACGAGGGAGTATAAGGAAAGAAGAGAAGGAGGAAGAGAGGTGGCAGGGGTTCCAACTGCTAGCCAGCTGTTGATCTCAGAGCAGGTGCTTAACCTGAGCCCTGTCCCCCGCGAAGGTAGACATGTTCACAGAGAGTAGTGAGAAGACAGTGTGGGAGAAGCACCTTGGAAAGTGCGCGGTGCCCTAGTGGATACTGAGGCACACGTGCATGTGTGTGTAACTTGCATGATTTTTAAAAATCCTCTTTAAAGCTATGCTTGCCACATGCCTGTAACTCCAAAGGCTTACACAGGAGGAGTAAGTTCAAAGGGAAAAAATAAGAGAGACTGCTTTTAGAAGGTGAGTTTGAGTGGGAAAGGAGCCTAGTGTCACAGCACTCCTGGGGGAGGGAGCCTCTCAGCTGCCTGCAGAGTTATCTCCCGGATGGAGTGGCTTCAGAGGGAGAGGCGGCCCCTCCTTTCCTTTCTTCCCTGCATCCTCATCGCAGCCTTTCAGTTTGCTCGATACAGGATAAAGCAGAGCCTCTCTTCCCCCAGACAGACAGCGGAAGAATGCTGCTGTGTGGAGAATGAAACCATGTGCTGTGTCATGCCCTGGCACGTCCGGCATCTGCATGCGGGATGCCATGGGCGTCAGGAGTCTGAGCCGCTTGCTGGGCGTCCCGTACTCTCTGTAGCAGAAACCACTGAGTGGTTGGTTGGGCTCAGGCTTTGGCCCAGCCCGAGACGGCCTGGCAGGGCACCCCCAGCTCTGTGTGTCAGCACGACGCTGCTGTGTTTTAGCACTGGTGTTTCAAGCTCTCGGTGTAGAAGGTTTTATCTGGGAAGGTGTAGTCTGTGACAGTAATCGTCACCTTCTCTCTTCCCTCCTCCCTCTCCCTGCAGTGGAGAACCTCAGGCCTGCTTCTGATGCCAGGTTTCCGTGGCGTTCTGCTCAGGATGGCGTGGGGGTGCATGGAGCAGAGCTGGGGATACCCCACGGGACACTTAAACACTGTCTCCAGTTCATTTCACTCTTTAACACCGTTAAAATAATTTTTAAAACCACTTATAGGTGCTGTGTTCACATTCTGCAAATCACTAGCCTCGGTACGCTGTACCTGTTTGTTTATCCTTGTTCATTGGAACAGATAGATCTACTGCCCTTTAAATTAGAAAGATTTGCTGAGGGGCCAGGAAGCAAGTTAGTAGCACAGCATATGCCTAACATGTATGAGGCCATAAGTTCAGTTCTAATACTAACCAAAAAGGGGAAAAAAAACAAAACAAAACAAAGATTTATTCAGCATTGGGTAACTCAAGCAAAAACAGAGGCTGCACTTTAGCCTGTTGTCTCACTGCTGAGTTCCTGCTATCCCTGCTGATCAAGAGAACATTCTTGGACAACTTTACAGTAAGCCAGTGTGATTAATTTGCAAGTGAAAATTTTTTCCTAATGAAATGCATCTGTTTAACCTTCTGAAAGGAAAATCTTCACTCACTGAAAACCTATCAGTTTTTCAAAGAGCATGGAATTGGGTCCCTCGGTAGCTTGGGGTGCTCTTCTGTGTGTTAAACTGTGTGTTACCTGTGTGTTACCTGTGTGTTGTTGTTACCTGTGTGTTAAACTGTGTCCCAGCAATGCTGTAATAACCTGACAGTTGCACCTAAGGCCCTCTGTACTAGCGATGCTTTATGTTTTCGTGTTCATAATCCTAGAAGTTGCTCTTTTCTTGTAAGTGGACCCTGGGCAGATCTTCCCCTTCTAGCTTGTATCAGTCTATCTGAAAACATTCTCTGCTGTCGACGTCAGAGAAATTCCTCCCTCTGCCCAGTGGCCATGGTTTGTTTAGTTTAAGACCATTGTCTTTCTCTTCCTGTTCAGTTGGGTTCCTGTGTGCTCAGAACTTTGTGGGCAATCTGGCCATAAAAATGGCTCTAACAGCTGTTGAATGTCTAGGATGGTAAATAGATTAGAGCCCTCAGCCTCCTCAAAGCCAAACAATCTCCATTCTCTTCCTCTTCCTGCTCCTTGTCCTCTACTGATCTCTGTTCCTCACTCTTGGTGTGTCCAGCCCCACTTCTGTCTTTCTCAGCCTTTGTGAACTGCAGCAGCTTCACCCTAAACCCTGTCTCTGAGAGACACAGTGGAGCTCAAGTTGTACATGTTCTGTGATGTCTGGCAGCTCAGGCTCCACTTGGGGAAAGTGAGAATGTCATGTTATCCTTCCTGCTGGCAGGGTTTGTTGTGAACATTGAGGAGAAGGGCACCTGAGTGCTGCAGAACTTGGAGCTCTGTCACATTTTCCTGGGGAGCTGATTCTGAGCCCTGGAATCCGGCAGCACCCCAGCAGTGTGTGCTGGTCCATCTCTTCCCTCCTTTATCAGTAAAAAAGGCAGGTAGTGGAAAGACGACAAGTGCTCCGGCTTGCCTTCCAAATGAAATGAAATCAGTGACAGTTCCCACATACACAGAGCCTGGCATGTTTGTCACTGAAGCAAGCACGAAGGGGCCTTTGGCTTCCTGTACTGAGGCTCCGCAGTCGGGAAGCTCTAGACTTGAATCCTGGTTCTGTCATTTGTAGTAGCTGTAGGAACCTCAAATACCCCAAATACCCATTGTGTGTTATTATCTAGGTCCCCCCAAAGATTCGCTTCTCATGGGCTTTCAGAGATGGCTGAATATCCAGTGTGTAATATGCTTGAAGGGTGTGCAATAACTAAGTTAGTCCATTGAGTGGTTTAGCATGCTTGTGGGTGTGGATAATGAGAAGGCCCACCATGGGTAGGTTTGTAGCTTGAGTGGCATAAAAGGGAAAGGGAGACTCGATGCTGCTGCTTCCTGCCTCCTCCTCATTGTTCTCCGCCATGCAACTCTACCTTGGAGCCAGCCACGTAGGACTGACACTTCTACAAATGATGAGCTGAGATAGACATTTTCCTCTTTAATTTGTCAGTGCTGGGGTTTTGTCCCAGCAACGAGAAAGTAGCTAAGACAGTTTGGAGCCTCAGTTTTCACCCCAGTGAAATGGAGGTGATTGTTGCCAACTGCACAGATTCCTACTAAAGATGAATTGGGAACCTGTGGAGACAGGCTTGTGTCAGGTACATTGTAAGGGTTCAAAAGTTACTATGAGGTTTTTTTGTGACAGTGACATTTAGAGACTGTACAGTTTTTTTCTGATTCACTCTGGTGAAATATGAGGCTGACGGGAGAAAGAAGGGCACCATTCCACCAGACTGTCCCCTTTGCCCCTCCCACCAACCTCTTTTCTCCTGGGCAGTCCTAGAGCAAGATAATCGCCACTTCACAAGAGAAGCAGAGATTTGGGACTTGTGTCCTCACCCTTATCCATGGGATTAGTAGTGGGCTGCCTGGGTTCCTTGCAGCCTGTACCACCCTTTCTGTCTCCATATCAGGAGTTCCCCACTCATTTCAGAAGCCCTCCCAGCACTTGGGGGAAACACTACCACACTGGCAGATCATTTCCATTGACTTCTCCAGCTCGCAGTGTCTGGTGCGAGGGAGAGATGTTATAATTAATTATAGTCCCAGAGGGTCCAAGGATCAGTATCAGCCAGAGCTGAGGAGTGAATACTGAGGCACAGCCTTGTGTTCCTTGTGACCTCACGCCAGTCCCTAAGCTTCCAGGCCCTGGTTCCCTCCCTGGAGTGGAAACCCCCATTTCACTTGGAGTCTTGAGAGATTCCAAAAGATAAGGGACATTGTATAGCACAAGTTCTTACTAAGGTGGAGTTTGTATTCCCGTGGGGCAAGCAAGAGAGGTGTTCCCTTATAAGCCTTTTCTTACACCTTCTTGCTTTTGTTATGGATTGCTTAAAACCATCTGGAGGTTTCTGCTTCCCTTCCTGAACTTGGATTTTTTTTTTTTTTTTTTTAGGTTTTTGGAGACAGGGTCTCGCTTTGTGGTTCAGGCTGGCCCTGAGCTCAGCCTCAAACTCACATCACAGCAATCCTCCTGCCTCTGCCTCCCGAGTGCCCTTCCTGAACTTGGGAGGAGCAGCGGCCACTGCAACCTCAGTGAAGGGGTGTGAGTAGTAGCTCCAGCTTCTCTAGCAGAAAAAGGTCACCATGCTGTGGACCTGGGATGACAAATCAAAAAGCCTGGGACTTCCACCTAGAGCTGGGCCTCTTACTGTGCCCCCGCCACTATCCACTGCCGCTGGTTCCTTGTGGTGGAGAATATGCGCCTTGTTTATTCCAGCTCCTTCTTCCTTCTTCCTGCATTCTTTTCCCCCTACACTGTGCTCTGCACTGCAACCACAGCGAGCTTTTAAAACATAAGTCTACTCATGTCCTTCCCCCACTCAGAGCCCTGCCCTGGCTCCCAGACTGGTTCAGACAGAGCTCAGTTCTTGCTGGAGCTGCCCTCTAGCCAGCTGCTCCTGAGTGCTGTGTCTCCTGTTGCCCCCAGAGCACCCTGGGCTCCAGCAGAGGCCCAGCAGTTTCCTACATGGGTGTTTTCTCCATTGTCCCCAGGCCTTGAGCTGCCCCCAGTTAGAGGTTCCCCTGGCCCGTTCCCTGAAATGCTTCAGCCCCAGCTGAGACCTCTCTTCACTCTGGAAGCCTTCCTTCCATCCCCCAGTCTGGGTGGGTTTCTGTGATACCTTGCACTTACAGGTGTCTTGGCCCCTCTTACATCCCAGGTACCTTTGCTCCAGATGTGTGACTGTTCTTAGTGAGTCCCCAGCCCCAGTACCCCTCCTGCCCCCCAGTGCAAGCCTGGGAAGGTTGTAGTGTCACCACCGCCTGAGAGCCCCAGAGAGGGCGGTCACAGTTAGCACACACTTGTCAGACCACCAGTGTTCCAGCCCTGCAGACCTAAAATTTCTGTAGTGGACCAGGGGTCACTGCCAGAGTAGGGTCAAGCCTAGCCCTGGACAAAACCGGGAACTGGTGCAGAGGCAGATGGGAACTTTCCTAGGATTTTAGTCTCTCTTCTCCCTTTTCTTCTCTTACAGAAGTACATGTGCACACACACAATGATTTCATCTATGACATGACATAAAAACTTGATAATTTTTCACTCTTACAGTGTTGATCTTTGAGAAAACCACAGTAAACACAAGAGAGAAAAATTTTGTCTTTGTTCTAACCTTAGGTCTGAACTGGGGAATGTTGTTTATTTCCTTTGTGTAAAAAGTATCTAGCCTCAGAATATGAACTACTTGTTTTTAAAATTCTAATTACTTTCACTCTAGCATTTACATAATTTTTTAAACACAGGAAATCCTGGATGTTTCATTTTTCTGTCTGAGCAACAATTCGTAGAGAAGATGAATTATCCTGCCTGGTTCCATGAAGTCTATTTTTATCGTTTGGGATGTAGAGACTAAAACTGACAGAACATGTTTAATGTTACTGTGGTCCTCAGCTAGAGGCCTGGTTTAAATCCTGCAGAGGAGTGCTGCCCCACGGGAACATGTGTCAGTCATCAATCCAACTGCTTCCCAAGACAGAAGGTGAAGAACCCACAGTTGACACAGATAATGTGGTGCCAGTTCAGGGAAGTTCCATGACGCCAGGGACAGGGGATGAAGTCTAAGGGAAAGGCTGAGAAACGCATTTCCCTAGGGAGCCCAGTTGCTGGAAGTGCCTGATAGCTGGGAGTGGTGCAGAAGGGAAGTATACCCCGGTAGGGTGGAAGTTACCAGGAAAGCCTTCCACTTGAGTGTAAGGAGGCTATTCCGAGGAGGAAGTAGATCCTTGCTAGTGAGCGTTCCCAAAAGGCAGCAAGATGCTTGCTCAGGGCAGGGGCATTGTGAGCAGCCTGTTGCAGAGTGCTGGATGAGGGGCATTGTAGTCCCATTTGGTTGGGACTACATGGCAAACTTAAATGCTCTCAGACCAACCCAGAGCCTGAGGGAGTGAAGGGTTCTCCAGTGGGGCTTGAAAGTGGCTAGCCAGAAGTCAGATCTTTCTTTGGTTCTTGTAACAAGAGAGACTTGTGGAATTGTTCTAGGGACTCTTAAGTTTTCAATATTTGTAGGCCAATTAAAGCCATGACTGCTCCTCAGTCTGAGCAGTGCTGGTGTAACCCCTCTGCTCTGGGTCTCAGGGTTCTGAGCACTCATGAGTGAGGTGGACAGGATTATCTCCAGCGGGCAGTGGGGAGCCAGGCATCTCAAGGTTTACCCTGCCAAGGTTCTCCCTGCCAAGGAAAACAGCCAAGGGCAAAGATGAGGTGAGGAGAAATAATGGACCTTTCATTTTTAAGCCCATCTCTTAATAGTACCCTGGGATGAAGGGGGCCACTGGGAGGGCTCAGTACTTTCTGGAGTTAGCACTAGAGCAAGGATTCTGCCCCTGGGATGCTGAGCTGAAGGATGCAGGGTGCTTTCCTTCCCCTCCTTGCCCTGTTCAAGGGCCCAGGGAACTCTGGAGTTCTGTGTGTGGTGCAGGTCTCCACTTCAGAGCACACACCTGCCTCTTCCTTTCCCCCAGGAATCTGGTCTTTACACTTCCAGCCATGCCTGACGTTTCGCCATTGTAATCCTACTCTGGGTGAAGGCCTCCCGGGCATCCAGAGACCTGTCTTCAAAATTCAGGCCCGCAGAGAAAAAAGCCACAAAAATGCAGCCTGATGCAGCCTCAGACATGTGGGCTTGATTTGCCAAGGACTTGGGCACTGAATAAGCTAGTTTTGTCATGAAAACAACCTCAGAAAGCCAACCATATCCAAACCACACTTCTGGATCCCCGTGCAGTCTGAGGCCTGTCTGTTACGCTTCCTGCCTCTTGTCCTTACTTCCCAGAGCATGTTTAGATAGTTCTGGTACTTTGCTTGCTCTGCCAGTGAACTGCCCAACTGGTTTTGTAAGTAAAAATTTTATTTTTAAAATATTGGTTATTTTGTCCATGTCTATAAGCCTATGAAGCCATCTTCACAGTCAAAGTCATAGATGTTTTTTTCACCCTAGGTCATCCTCACAACCACTCATCCGCTTTTTGTCGCTAGATGCATTTGCTGGAATTTTATATAGAAGGAACTATGCACTCATGTTCCTCTTTGCCTGGCTTTTAAATTTCACTCCATATGATGAGTTTTGATTTTTCTTGTGCTACTGCGGATAGAACTCAGGGCTTTGTACGTGGTAGGCCAGTGCTGCACTCTAGCCTCAGTGTGATGGTTTTGAGACTCACCCAAGCTCATGTGTATATCAGTGGTTCATTCCTTGTACTGCTGAGTAGTATTCGGTTACCTTAATATACTCTTAACCTGCTTCTCCATTTGCCTGGCAATGGTGTGTAGCTTTTAGTCATTACAAATGAATCTGTTACAAATATATGTGTGCAACTTTTTGCACAGGTGTGCATTTTTGGTTTTCCTCAGTGAATAGGAGTGGGACGGCTAGGTGGTTTGGCAGGTTTATGTCTGTTTAAAGAACCAAAGAGCATTTCTGAAAGAGGTTGTATCACTTACATTAACACTTTTATTATATCCAAGTTCCAGTTGCTTGAAATCTTGATGACACTTAGAATATTCTGTCGGTCTTTTTTTTTTTTTTTTTTTAATCATCTTGGAGGCATCATAGATCGAAATGTATGTGTTTGTTGTGCATTTTAAAGTCTTTCTCCAGTTTAATTGGTTTGTTTTATTGAGTTTACATATTTGGCATATAAGTCTTTCCTGATACAGGTTTTGTGATATATTCCCTCGGTCTATGATTTGCTGCTTTATCTTCTAGATAAGGTATGAGTATTGTCTGGTAAATTCTGGAACATAGGAGTTTTTCAGGAATATGAAAAGTGTGGAATATTTAACCAATATAGTAAAATTTTAAAATCCTGTAGAACCCAAATGTGGAACCAGAATGAATGAGAGCATATTTAATATCACAATGAACTTCTGATTGGGAAGTTATTTTGCATAGTTTGAAAAAAACACTATATGAGAAGCCACACCAAGTACCGGTAGAGAAAGAGGGAAAGATGTAAACTGAACCAGATGGGTATTCCGTAATCAGGGCCTCAAGACTGTGGAGGAAGAGCTGTAAGATGCCCTGCTCATTACTGTTGTCACACATGCCACATTCTCTACTGGCACAATGTTAGTCCTCAGATCACCTTTCTGAGGTAGGTTTTCCTCATATTACAGATGTATAAACCAAGATTCAAAGAAGTTAAGTAACTTCTGCAGTTCTTACAGGCAGGATAGGGGGACCTGGATTCAACCCTAAGTCTGTCTGACTCCAAAGCCCACATTCTCCAATTCTAAACTAAACTGCCTTTCAAGTAGAACATGAAGAAAATGTATTACAGAGAGAAGGGTCTACCTTATGCTCCCATAAACAAAATGTTGGTGAGCAGGAAGGGAACGTTTACTTTTGGTTCTACTGACAGACCGGATGGAGGAGTTAGCATTTGAGGTGTTCTTGAAGACCCACAAGACCTCACGCAATGGCAGAACAGTAGCAATAGCATAAGAAAAGTGTCAGAGGTGCAAGTGAGGGACCTAAAGCACAGTATCCCTTTGTAGGAATGATGAGAGATAAGGGGATTAAAATCTACTTGTCAAACTGCCTTAAAGCTTGGAGCAAGAAGTTTGAGATGGATTTCAGAGGGCAGTGATGAACCACTGAAGTGTTTGAGCAGACGGGGGAATAGATGGTTGGCTGTTCAGATGGAGCTGAGTAGAAGAGGGGCAGAAATCAGTGGGGACCCCTAGGTCCCAAGAGCCTGGTGACATTAGGGGTCCAACTAGAGGGCATTAGCCACAGAACTGGACAAGTTCAAAAGCAGGAATCGCTTTTCATGCCTACTGTCCATTCTCTCTGCCTTTCTGTGATCGGGGACCAATTTGCCCAGTCCCTTGCTGCCTCTTCCCTCCTCATCCATCTGTAGTTTGCATACTTCATTGCTTCCAGACAGCAGCCAGGGAGAAGAGAGACTCTCAATTTGTCCAGTCTGTAATTTGTTGACTAATTCTGATAAATGAGACGGTGCCTTGAGAAGGCAGAAACTTTGGGCCAAAATGAAGTTTTGTATTATTCATACGTTCATTTCTTCTCTCAGCTGCCCAGTTCATTTATTTACTGTCCATCTTCCCAAACATTTATTGATTCATCCAATAAACACTCGGTCATTTTATTTATCAAGTCCCTCGTGTGTGCCAAACTCTGCGGTTGGCATTAAGGTCCCGCAGGCAGCAGTGCAGTCTCTGTCCACAGGAAGTTCCTGCTCCAGTGGAACATTAGTTTAGCCATCTGCTTCTGGGCTTTCCTTTTGTCTCACCTTCTTACATAGCATTCTTCCATTTTTCTTGCTTTTTTAAATTTTTTCCTCATTTGCTTTTTTCTCACTCTTGTCATAGGAAAGTTAGTATTGTCTTTCTACTATTTTGAATAGTTAAGCAGGCAATTTTAACATGCATTCTTGAATCTAAAATTACTCAGGAACTGCAGCCAGTGTAAGGAGCTCAGTGAGCAGCTGACTGTGATCACCTCCCCTTGCCTGAGTCATGTGCTGCTGTCTCTTTTTTCTAATTCTCTTAAGACAGTGCTGCTTGATTCAGGCTTTCCAAGTGGAATCACTTTCAGTCTGTCTGAAGCATATCCTTTCACATTTCTTTCCTGAGAGGTTTTTAATAGCAAGTTTTCTACCTTTACTTGAGAATGTCTATTTTGCTCCTGATCTCGCTGGGTGTGCCTTTGGGAGGATGATCCCACAGTACATTCAGTGTATTTTCCTACTGCTAGATTCCACTGTAGCTATTGAGAAGTCAGAGCCGTCTGGTGATTATTACCTTAAAAGCAACGTCTTTTCTCTGGCTACTTGTAATATTTGATCTCCATTTTGGTATTCTGGAATTTCACTCTGAGGAGGGTTTTTAAAAACAGTTAGTGTTACATAAATGATTGTGAACTGCACATCTGAAGTATATAGTTTGCAAAGTCTTGATAATATGTATGTGTCTGTGAAAATCTCACCACCTGAAGATAGCACAGGTAGCCACCATCCTGCAGTTTCCTTCTGGCCGTTTATGTTTGTGACGGGGACTGCCTCAGTCCCTAGACAACCACTGATGTGCTTCCTATCTCTATTGATTGTTTTGCATTTTCTAGAATTATATAAAATGGAATCATACAGGATGTACTGTTTTTCAAATTTTGACATCTTGCATTGAACATGGTTACTTTGAGATCCACCCTTCTTATAGCATGTATCAAACATTTATTCCTTTTTATTGGTAAAGTACATTCATTGTATGTACAATGACATCTCATTTGTCCAGTGGCTCCAAGCTCAAACTTTCCGCTGATCCAACAGCAAAGTTTGAAAACACTGTACTCTATGTTCATAATTTTCCTTGAAGGTTGAACTGAAAATCTGACTTTTAAAAAAATGCATGGTCCAAAACTAAGTCACAGATCACATCCCGCTGTGGACACGGGGGGTGATGCTTTAGTCTAAGCGCTACTGTCATCCAGACAAAATATAGTGCTTTTTTTTTTTTTAGGACATTACAACATTCATCTTTGTGCACCCTTTTTCCCATTATTTGCATAAGTATCATAACAATGGCTCCAAAGAAAGTTAGTGATACCACCAATAAAGCTAAGAGGAGAACTGTGAGAACTATGATAGAGTTAAAGAAATCATTGTGAAGAGTAAAGTCCTAGAAAGATGAATTTATAAGTGTAATTTTTGTGCCTCAGAACTGGTTATTTGGTTTTTCATTATTTTTTATGGAAAAATATGTTCAGTTCTCAAGCTTTTCAGTGTTAGAACATGAATCTGAAGCTACTGATTTCAACAACCAATGTATCACTGTAGAATATTAGCACAATCTGGGTATCCATTTACTTGTTTATGGGTTGTGTCCAGGTTGGAGATATTACAAAGTTGCTGTAGATATTTATGTTCAAGTCTGTATGAATATATGCTTTCATTTCTTGTGGAATTGCTAGATTGTAGTTTTTATTAATGAGATATTAAAAACAATGATCATGGTTTGAACAGATGTTTAGCAAGTGTACTTAACATGCAGATTTTATATTCTTAAACATAGGGTAACATTTTTCATACAGAGAAACATATTTTCAACAGAAAAAATATTTTGTCATAGATCTTTGAAAGAGAAGATAGTCCAAAGATGTCAACATTAAGATCAAAGAGCTCAATAAAGTTATTGAAGTAAATGAATGAATGAAGGCCTTTTCAAAGAATATCTACTGTTCTTCTTCCATTACCCTTCTCTTACATTCCTATTTTCTCTATTAGGTTTATTGGTACATTTTATTCATACATTGTGATCACATTCAACATTGAGAATTTGTATCTGTGTATGATATATCTTGATTCTCATTTTTCCCATTCCCCTGCCCTCCCTACAACCCCTAACCCCTGTTTATATAGTTTTGTTTCCCTTTTTTAACCATCACATTTTTTTCTTTCCCCACCCCCTCCCGTTTCACCTTGAACATTTTAGATTGTAGTTTAGATGTGTATTTGACAGCATTGGTACTATTTTCCATTCTTAGTAGCTGTATATGATAGAATTTCAGTTTCTCCGTATCTTTCTCAACACTTAGCGCAATCATTCTTTTTAACTTTAGCTATTCTAACATTGTCATTATCATTTGAATTTGTACTCGTATTTCTCTAGTGATCAGTTAACTTTAGCTATTCTAACATTGTCATTACCATTTTAATTTGTACTCAAGTTTCTCTAGTGATCAGTGATACTGAACATCAGTAACTTCATCAGCTTTACACTTTCTATACCTTTTTTCTTCCTTTTAATGTCTTTGGCTTAATATTAGTGTTTTGTTTTTGCTTTCAGAATTTACACTGTTGCTTCTCATCAGTTCAGAAAGTTTCTCAGTCATTTTCTTTTCAATACTTCCTTGACTTTCCTTTGATTCCAGAACTTAAGACATTTTTCAGACCTTTATATTTTACCTTCCATGTTTCTTAACTTCTTTCATATCTTCCTTCTTTTTTGGGGACGGTGGTCAATGCTGCTTTCTTCATCTTTACTTTGGAATTCTCTTCCAATGAATCAGTTTTTATTGAAATACTATTTAGATACTGTGGTATCTATCCATGTAGATTTTTTTTTTAAAGAATTCCACCATGCAGTTGTAGAGGGGAATGTGATCTTTTTTGAACCTTTTTAGTATTCTTTATGGTTTCTCATTTTCATACATTGTATGTCTAGTAATTCAAATAGCTAACAGGTTTCTGTGTGCGCATAGTAATGGTGAGAGTTTTTTAAGGGTTGGGTAAAGGTAGACTCTTCTTAAAGATATTAGTGTTTCTCCTGCCCCTACCTAGTACAACTTCCTTGATTTCAGTTTGAATGTGACTGTGGACCACAAACCTATACGAGAGACACAGTAGGGAAACATATTTTCAGGAGAGATTCTCTCCTACTTGTTTACTTGTTTTCAGAATGTGAGCCCGTCTTATAGTCAAGTGAGTTTATTTCTAGCCATTCTTATGAGCAGGGGTATGTGCAGCTGTCTGTGGGTGAGTGATATGGAGAGGACTTGTGTCAAATGTCCGCCTTGCCTGCCCTCAGGCCTTTGTCCTGTGTCGCCCGCATTTCAGGAGGTCATACCAGTCAGTAGTCCTGGCAAAAGCCCTCAAAGCAAAAACTGGCTTCAGTTCTCCTAATACTACCCCAGCTTCCTATTTTATTTGGTTTTCACTTTCAGTTTCTTCTTTTCTTGTGAGTTTGTCCACGCATTTGTTTTGATTCTTGCTTTTCACTCGTCCTTCTTGGTTGTTTTCTGCTCATGGTTTGGTCATGGCACCCAGGCTGCCAGGGAAGTGGAAACTGGCTATCAATCTTTTGTGTTTTTGTAGTTAGAAATTGTTTCTTCCAGGGGCCGGGGAGTTAGCTCAGTGGTTCCAGCGCCTGTCTTGCAAGCGCAAGGGCCAGGTTCGATTCCCCGGTAACCACATAACAATACTGGGTGTGGAGACCCACACCCAGCAGCAACCAGTACCACATGCCACAGTGCCGGGCGTGGTGGCTCACGCCTGTAATCCCAGCACTCGGGAGGCAGAGGCAGGAGGATTGCTGTGATCAGTTTGAGGCTGAGCTCAGGGCCAGCCTGAACCACAAAGCGAGACCCTGTCTCAAAAGCCCTAAAAAAAAAAAAATTGTTTCTTCCCTACTATCCCGGGACGAGTTGGACTCTTATTGGTGTATTTCCATTTCTCTTGGTGAGCACAGGAGAGCCAGCAGGAAGGGGCTTGCTTTCCTGTGTTGGCGTTCAGTGGATCACGGCCCAGACCACTGGGATGAGAAATGGTTGAGCCCCTGCGCTTTACATCTCTCCTTTTTCCCAAAGCATCTCTGCCAGCACAGGTAAGCTTTTGAGTATAACTAAAATTCCTACACTGTACCACATCTAGAATCAGCTCTTTATTGTGTAGGCTCAAACCAGTCTCTGCCTCTCCTTTAGATTATTTATTACAGTTAAAATAGTATGATTATTTGAGTAACTATTGGATTTAAAGTGGGTCTCTCTTGCTAAGAATGTGAGTTATGAATAGTGAGAGAATCGAACAGTCTAACTCTCCCTACTGTCCCTTATTTTCTGACACAGTGCCTGGTACATGAAGGCTGTTGTATAATAAAAAAATGAATGAATGAATTTATAGGTACATGAATGGCAGCATCTGTCTGAACACACGCAGCTGGAGAGAAGTTATAACATAGCTAAATTTAGTAGCTATCCTTGGGGCTGCTTTCTGTGCCTGTTTCCATGGAGGAAACATGAATGTCACCGTCAAGGAGCAGTCAGTCCAGGGGAGGAGAAGCAGCGGGTGTCGTGGAATTTCCAGCTTCAAATGACGGGCTTCTGATCTCGTGTTGGCTGTGTACTCTCCCTGGATGCACTGCCTGGGGTCTTCAGGTCAAGCCCACGCCTATGGAGCCCAAGTCTCAAAAGCAGCCCACATGGGGACCTTGAGCTGCCTCCTCCTGGCCCTCCTATCAGTTCACTTAACTGGCAAGGGCATCTCTGTGCCCAAGAGTTTATCGAGGTGTTTGAGGATGACTTGGTTAAAATAAAACTATCCTTCCTCCTATTCCTGGAGTTTATTAGTTAGGGACAGAGGAAGTGATGGGAAGTAACAAATAGACAAGTGCATGGAAGCCTTAAGTGGACACAAATGAACGACTCGAGGTCCCATAGCACAGGGCTGCAGTGAGAGAAGCTGGCCCCTTGGCGCACAGCTGAGCTTTCAGGGCCTCGGTTCTGTACACTCCCCTTGCTGCGATGGAGCAGGCAAATAGGCCAGTTTTCCATTCAGGCCTATAAACCTGTTTTTCACTGGACTGCCTAGATCCCTGAGCCCTAGCCAAGCTCGGAGAAGTGGGACACGGGATACTGGACGTGTGCCCTCTGCCAGCCTGTCCGCATGTGCGCTTCCTTGGTGTTGCTACTGGCAGCTCGTGGCCAAGTCACTGGACCTAACCCACACTGCGCTTCTCACTGTCTCTTGGAACCTGACCAGTCCTGGATCTAGCCCAGCCCAGGAAGAAAAGGGGCAGCGTTTGGTAAACACAGGAGGTGAGGCTCATCTGACGGATCTGCACATGTGTTAGGAGACAGCCTGGGACACCCAGGCAGGCAGCCTCTGCAGCTTCTGGGGCTGACTGCTCATCCACTGTTTGAGCCCCTGGCTGTCTGGCCCCTTGGAAGAGAAGTGGAGGGGCTGTGGGTGGGATTCAGCCCCGGTTCTCAGGCTCCTTCCTGTCGGCATTTTCACTGGCTCTAGGTAAAATGAAAGAGAAGGAGTAAGTGTGGAGGTTTGCAGAAGCTCACGTGTAGCTGATGCTGAGGGTTGCTACCAACTTGGAACTGTTCTCACCTCACACCGTGATGGGCAGGGCAGCAGGGAGGTCGCCTGACTTCTTGGTCAACTTGAACGTACTTACTGAATAGACCACAAAGCTCATGACGCTCTGTCTTCTAAACCCCTTTTGGATGAACATCTTTCATTCCTTGAGTTTAGGAGTCAGAGCTGCAGCCACAGTAGATGACTTTGAAATTAAACAGCCTCAGCTCTTTGATGTATGGATTGTGGAGAGACCAGGAAATCCTTCCTTGTCTGGATTTGTGTGGGTTTCGATGAATTTCTGCTGTGCTGCGCTCTGTGTGCACGAGATGAGAGCAGCCACCCTCCTGGAGAGAATGGGGCCGTGGGGGGTGGTGTCTCTGACCATCACCTGCAGCTGAGTTCCCAGCTCCTCCATGGCACACTGGCTCCGCTGTGGGCTGTCTGGATCCAGGGAGGCCCTCCCAAGCTCACAGGCCAACTGCCTTTGCCAAGTGCACTAGAAGCCCAGGCTTTGTGTCTGTCAACTTCTCTGCAGAGAATCCTTGGTACATCCGGCTGTGGATTAGCTGAGCCTGTGAACTGTCTTGTTCCTCGCTGTGTGTCAGCTCAGAGAAACACTGTAGGCGCAGGCGGCTCTGCCCACCGGGGAAGGGGAGTCCAGGGTTCAGTAGACAGCACAGGACCCGTGGGAGTCTTTAAGGCCGTGGGAAGAAACTGAAGAAAAAGTATTTTAAGCAAATTTTTTTTTATAAAAAGTGAATTAGAAAGGGTGCGTTCAAACCTACCTCTGTGTCAGAGCTGCATGACCACAGATAAGCTGCTTAACATCTCTGAGTCTCTTAGTTTTTTTATCCTTAGTGAGAGTAGAAGACTGTTATCTTGCCTTCATTTGATTAAGGAAAGGTCCTTGGGGTGTGTTGTACATAACTTCCTGGTGTAAGTTAGATGCTGTGAGCTTGGAGCTGGTTGAATACACAGAAAGTGACTCACTCCTTTGCTCCCCTGACACCCTCCCTGCTGTGTGCAGGTGCAGTTCTGGTCGTGGTAAGACAAAAGCTTGCACTGAAGTGGGTGAATTGGCAGCACAGACACATGACAGTGGTTGTGAGTACAGAGAAGGAGATGAGCAGACTGTGTGAAGAGGCCGGGGTGCTCGGAGACAGTGCGGGGTAGAAGGGAGGTGTTCCTCCCTTTCTGAAGGCTCAAGTCTGTGGACGGTGACTTGCTAGGAGAAGAGAGCCTGTCCATCTTATTTAGTGTGCGTAGACTCTCAGGGGCAAGGGGAGTGAGAGGCGGGCAGTTGAGAGGAACAGACAGGTACAATAACATAGTAGGTAGGCAGAGGTCCTTGGGCCTGGGGAGGCATGACAGATTCTGGGGCTCTGAGGACCTGGGCCATGTGCTGGGAACAGACTGTCTTGTTTCAGCAGGGAAGGAAGGCTCCGTCTGTCTCAGGCAGTGCAGAGCTGCCCTCAGAAGAGGTGGAGAATCTTTCTGGGCGCAGCGACCAGTGTGAGTCCACAGTGATTCACTTCCCTAGATAATGAGCTTGGGCGGAGGAGCTCGAGACAACTGGATTTCCTCTGGAAGAATTTCTTCCAATCAGATGAGGGAACTTCAGGGAGGACCCTCCTTGTGTTGCAGGTGGGGGACAAGGACAGGTTAGAGAGGCCTTGTGAGGCTCTTCAGCCTCCTCTCATTCAAAGTGCCACACTTGGAGTGTCACTTTCTGAACCCCAGCAGGTTGTGACCTGAATGAAGCCTGGCAGAAGTGCCCAGTCTGGAGGTTGATCAAATGTGGGGCTCCTGAGGCTGCAGAGAGCCCTTGCCTGAAACCAGAAAGGATGCAGTTTCCGGGCCCAGCACCCCTCAGTAAACATATGGCTGCCGTCAGCATAGCGAGCAGCTCCAGGTTCTTTTCATGTATATCTTCCTTCCTACTTTGGAGCTTCGTTGGTCTTAAGGGAAAAACTTAATTTACAGATCTGTTCTGGATATTAAAGCCATTTTTCAGATTATCTTCAGGGGCTTGGGATGTGGGTCAGTGGCAGAGTGCTGGCCTAATGTGAACAAGCAAGCAGAATTAAATAGCTCAGCTCGGGGTGGAGAAGGGAGGACGGAGCGTGGATGTGGGTTAGGCTGCTCAGCAGCTCCCTGACCTTGGTCTTTCCACACCTCAGTGTCCTCACTGCAAATTTGAGGATCGCTATCCCTGAGCTTTGTCCTGTAGGGCACTGTTAGGAAAATAAAAACACTTAAAGGAAATTATGTATATGAAAGTGCTTAGAATGTGTAGGGGCATTTTTAGTGGGAAGACTGTCTTGACTCCAGTTCTTTGCGGCAGACTTGTTTGACTGTGGTAACTGGATGCTCTCAGACAGTGGCTGGGCTGGAGCAGTGTTGGCTTGCAGGTGTGAAGGCTGTTCCAGGGCTTGTCTTTTGAATGCAGCGGAAATGATATTACAAGGAAATAAATGAATAATAAATGAAGGGCTCTGAAGTCAGGCTGCTCCTCCTGTAAGATTTCTGTGTACAGGAAACTCAGCAAAAAGGGCACGGTCACATTGTGCCGGCCATGCAGGAGACAAGGGTTTTGTGCTAGTGACTGCTCCGAGCCCGGGCCCTGGCTTTTGAGAGTGTGCATCAGTGAGGCCTTGTCGGGTTGCCTGGCAGCTCGACAGCAATGTCAGGGCGAGCTGTGGCTCCTCAGAGAGCCAGGCTGGTGGTCCTTGTGCCCCAGCCCTGCCTGCCTTTGACACTGCGAGACAGTCATTCAGTAAAGTGCGCTTGTGGAGTGCTTTGCACACTCAGGCTGGGCTCTGAGGAGCAAGTAGACACTGTCCTGCCTGGTGCCACAGGCAGCTCAGCTGCAAGACCGACCCTCCAAGGACTTACAGTGGCAGGAACACAGGAGAGGTGCCTTGGTGGGATAAGCAGAGGACCAAGGGGTGGGAGCACATGGCAGCTTTTGTTTTATACTTGTTCTGAGAGGACAGGGAGAGCTTCCCGGGAGAAGTGGCTCTTTTTGCAAATATCTGCAAGGTGAGTGTGACGGTTGGGGCGTGGGATGAGGAGCAGTTCTGAAAGAGCGTCCCACAGAGGTGGGGCTGGTGTGACTGGGCTTCGCCCTGAGGACCTAGCAGTGAGGTGAGGCCCGAGAGTGCAGAGGGGCTTGAGAGGACATCAGGGCTCCAAGTAAGGAGTCTAGACCTTATCCTCAAGCCTTGGAGGATCTTAAGCAGCAGAAGACATTGTGCAGGGAGTGAGCTGCTCTGTGGAGACAGGCCCTGGAGGGGACAGGGCTGTGGCAGGGCAGCCATCGGTGAGGCCAGGAAGCCAAGCAGGGAACAGGGAGGAGCAGTAAGCTCATCAGGAGACACTCGAAGCTGCACAAGACTTGTGGGGTTTTGTCTTGTTTTTTCAGTCCTGGGGACTGAACCTCGGGCCTCTGTCCTGAGCTGCACCCCTGTGTCCCTCTTTTGTATTTTTGAGGTAGGGTCTCACTAAGTTGTCCAAGTTGGGCCTGGACGTGGAACCCTCTTGCCTCGGCCTTCTCAAGGGCTGGCTTAACCCTTCTTGTGATTAGATCAGATGTCACAACATGTCAGATATCATAGTGACTAGTGCCATGGCTATCATGAAGCTTTAGATTTCCTCCCTCCCAAGATGCTGTTGGGAGCCTCGAAGTGGGCTCTGTCATCCTGTATTCTCTGAACATTTATGGACGGAGGTCATTTGCCGAGAGACTGACCACTGCCTCTGTCTCTTGCGACTTCTCTTCCTCTCTAGTGGGAAAGTGGAATTGGGACACATCTGTCAGCATTCATAGACACTGACTTTCTGGGAAGAGCTTTTCCCTGTCCCCGAACCCCAGGTATGAACTTGGGCCCCACAAAGCCAGATCAGCCCCGAGTGGCTGTCAGCAGTGCAGGGACAGCCTCTCAGCTCCAGATGAAGGAAGGCTTGCAGTGCTGTTAGAGCTTCTGCCTGCAGCAACTTGGACACAGAAATGGTAGTGTTTGCTGTGTACCCAGCATCGTGCTGAGCATGTGGCACAGTGAGTGTCTGGGATCCACAGAAGCAAGTTGATGAAATAGGCAGTACTACCTCCTTTTTATACATGAGACAGCAAACTAAGCAGGGCTGGGCCATAAGCTGGACTCAAACCCATTGCATGGGGTGTCCGAATCAGCGGCATGTATGCACAGGGCGCTTGCACGTGGAGTTACACTCTGCTGTAGCCCTCGCAGTCCAGGCTGGTGTTGACGTGCTTCTGTAGCCCATGCTGTCCTCAAACTCACAACCCTGCTTCAGCCGAATGCTGGGATGACAGTGTGCACCACAGCCAGCTCTGGAAGTTCTTAGTAACTGAAACACGGAGTCCTCCCTTTTCACTTGGCACTAGACCCAGTGTACATGGTCAATCTTAATCAGGGTCTGTTCTCTGAAGTGTCCGCTGTGTTGTCTAACATAGGAGACAGACACTAGGATACAAGCTGAGCTGCTTCAGGAGGTGGTGAGCTCCACACCCTTGGAGGCATTCAGGGCAGAGCTGATAGGTGAGCAGACATGCATTTACACGTTAGAGGAGGCCTCTGCCAAAGTGACATCCTCTGATTTTCGGGAAACCAGGGCACTCAAACTTCCCTCTACAGTTTTACTGAAAAGGCAGAAGTTGGAGGAAACAGGGCCCGGGGCACATGGGCTGTTGCATAGAGTTTTGTTAGAAAGTGGATCAGTCCTCAAAGGCAGGAAATTCCAGAAGGACAAGGAATTAGTGATACTTCCATAAACTGCTGATAGCGGTGCTGGGCTGCAGTCCCTCTAAAGCTCAGCAGTCCTGTCAAGTTGTCAGTCAGCAGATAAAAGGAGTGCATGGTGAACGGGGTCCTTGTCCTCGGGGGGCCTGCAGTTTGACCCATGGGTCCCTGGGAAGCACCAGCTGCAGACACTATGCCCGGGCCACCCTGCTGGGGCTCACACTTGAGACCCTGTGGTCACTTGCCTCTCAGAAGTGCTCATCTTAGCAACACATGTACTAAAATTGGAGCAATAGTTGTCCTCTTGGAAGTCACTTGTCCTCTGAGGCCACAGTCTTTGCAGTCTTTCCTACCACCTGGCCTCCTGAGCAGGACGTACAGCTTCAGTTCCAGGCACAGACCTCAGGGGTAGATGATCCAGGAGGCTCCAGCTGTCCTTTCTGTCTGGGGATGAGGGGGTAGAACTGAAGACGGGAAGAACAGAACCTTCGGCACACGTGCCACAGCAGGCTGTTCATTGTCGCTGAAAGCTCTAAAGATTCGCCGTCTCTGTTACTGTCTCAGCACGTCACTTCCAGCCTCTGAAAGAGGACATGAAAATGAGTGTTAGCAGTTGACTTGAAGTTTTTTCACTTAGTCTCACTTATGACACAGTTTGTACGGTGCTTCGAGGTTTCCAAAGAACTTTTTGTGTGTGCCGTAGCACCAAGTTGACTTACCAGCCGAAAGGTAGTATTGTTCTCCTCTGACTGATAAAGGAGCTGAGGCTAAAAAGATTCAGATCTGGCCATTCAGTTTCACAATAAGAGTCCTTGTGTTTTCCAAAAGTTTGTCCTTTCATCCTCTGTGCTAATGATCGGTTCACAAGGATGACATGGCCGCGCTCCCCAGACCTCTCTGTGCGCCGTGCAGTTTCCTTAAGGAAATTGCTCATAGTGGTGTGGGGCTGCAGTAAGCTCCATTTGAAGTCTCCTTGGAGTGGGAGACTTCTGTGCCCAGCGCAGTCTGTCACCCTCCCCTGGACAAATGAAACCAGATTTCCTTGGAATCTGAATTTTCTCATGTGTAAAATAGGAATACTTACAGTGTCTCCTGTGGAACTGTTGTCAGGATCCAGTGAGATGATGCGTATAAAATGCCTTCCCTGTGCCTGGCCAGTATGTCTTGGTTGTCACTGTTGCTGTTCTTACAATACCACTTTCCACACAGTGTATTCATCTCTATTTGGACCATTTTCTATTTTTTAGCATTATGCATTAAACATTTTTAATAACCTTGTTTCAGGCTTGAAACTTTAGGTTCTTTTTAGCATCTGTTAAACATATTTTTAAGACCTCCGCCTGCATTCCCAGGGAGCCCCTGTAAATCCATTTGAAAGCTGATCTCATCACTAAAAACCCACAAAACACCTCAGTGAGAACGGCGGAGCTGGGATATAATTTACAGCATCCACTTCTTGCTGCCATTTGGCATTTTGCAAACTGCCACTGCCATTAGCAGTCGCTTTTGAGTATTTATGATCTTGTGGTTAGAGCACTTTGATTCTCATAACAGAAACAGGGTCATATTTAGAACATGCACCCTGCACTCAGCTGGGCAGTGAAATCCCACGCAGAGGAAGGAGCCAGGCTGCCAGCCAGCTCACGCCAGGCCCTTCCACACAGCCCTGTGTCTCAGGACTTACCTTACGGGTCTGGACTTTCTACTTGGTCATGGCCTAGAGGGCTAGGGCAAAAGATGCGTAACTAAATGTCAGATTGTTTTATGGGCTCAAGGTTGGTGAGATCAAGCTGGGGTTTGTCATGGCCCAAACTGATTCTTTTGTATCCCAGGTAGCAGAGAAAGTTTTGGATATCCTAAATGAGGAAGCATGGGTTATGATCGATGCTCAAAATTGCCGCTGGGTCAGATGCTATCTCCTCCTGCAGTCCTCAGAGTCCACTGTGAGGATCTGGACCTGGTGAGCCACGAGATTGCTCTTCCCACCTCTGGATCTTTTGATTCCCATCAAAGGCTTGGCTACCAGATTGCACAGGAAGTTGAGCATTTTCCCAGATGGGAAACTTCTGTTTAAATTGCAAACTTCTAAAACTCAGGTTACCCTCTGTGCACTCAAAGGGCTCCCTCTCCACCTTCCCGTGGATCGCCAGCCTGTTTTTGAGCCTGTGCAGAAAAGACTGGCAGGACAGAAAGGTGGGCCTCACTGGCTCTGTCCCCCTGCGCTTGCTCATGCCCCAGTGAAAGCCTTCCAGATACCTATCAGGTGCTATTACCACATCTGTCACCGCTGTGATAGTTTCTCAGACTTGCGATGTTCTGGAAGACTGATGGTTTTAGAGGGCCTGATCAGGCATGTTTTCAACCTGTTAAGATGTGTCCAGAGTTTCTGTAGTGCTTCCATGGTCCTTGCTGGGTTGGAGAGGAGGCTGCAGATGCGAAGTAGCTTCATCCCAGCGTATCATAGTCAATGGATGGACCTCCACCACCTAGCTGAGGGCCTGCAGAGTCCTCCACTGTGAAGTAACTGCTTCCTTCTTCCTGCCCTCACCTTTGGAAGGACTTGTTGGCTGCCTTGCTCTCCCACCTCTGCGGAGTCGGTCGTGAGCATCGCGGGCCTCTCCCTGCATGTCTGCCTCAGGTTGGGCATCGGGGTATGGGGTGCAGAGAGTGGCCTGCATCCTGAAGGCACCCGGGCCAGAGGGCATCTCAGCCATCACACTCACTGGGGAAAGGGGGGTAAGCCTGTGGGAGCGCGAGGGAAGCTGCCTCACTCCAGGCTCTTGTGTTTTATGTTTTTGTGCATTAAGTGAATTTCCCCAATGCCCTCCATTTCCTTCAGCCATAAAGTTTTAAATGTTAAAAAAGAGACAGAATGCAGCGAGCTTGCTTCCTTCCCCTGCTTATCCAGAGACTCCTGGCTGTTATTATTTTTTAAGCATTCGCATAGCACTTTTGGTGTGGAAAGCATTTTTAGTCCTATTAATTAGTAATCTACATTAATATGCAGATTGAATTAATCTATTTTGGGCACAAGTTTGTCTTCAGGAAACAAAATAGCAAACTGTTATTCTTCCCCACCTGCATCCCCCCTTTCTCCTGCAGCACTTTACCCCGATCATTATTGGATTATTGTCATGATTATTAAACACTGATCGAGCCCCACACGTGTCTGTGGGCTCCGAGGAGCTCCAGGGAGCGCGCGTCCTGCTCCCGGGCTGGGAGCCGCGCAGAGCTGCCGTGGGGAATTCATTAGCGCTTGGAACCCGAAATGGGCTCATAAATAGTCATCCTCAGGCACCAGTCTCAGCTCTCCTATTTTTATTTCCGTGGCACTAAGCTGAATTCCTCCTGGGCTCTGTAGTTGTCTGAGGAGGTTAGTTTTCACTTTGAGAAAAAGTGTATCTTCCGTAGCATAACTACTGTTTATTGCTGCCTTTCCAAGCACCAGGTGCTGAGCAAACCTTAGGTTTCACTGGCCTTCCTCAGGGAGGAAGCGAAGGCTGCATGAGGGCAACTCTCAAGCCGGGTAATGTCAGCCCTGGGATTCAAGCTCAACATAACTCTGCGAGGCCCTCCATCCCTGCGCTCCCTCCCACTGCCTGTCGTCCATGAGCAA
The DNA here is from genome assembly GCA_004026965.1 of Petromus typicus. Classification (NCBI taxonomy): domain Eukaryota; kingdom Metazoa; phylum Chordata; class Mammalia; order Rodentia; family Petromuridae; genus Petromus; species Petromus typicus. The sequence continues at coordinate 25,312 of PVIR01021928.1, forward strand.
AGCCCTTCCAGCCTTGCTCCTCGATTTCCCCTCAATGTCACAGACTCTCGTTCTCTGCTGGTCTCTGCCAGAGAGAAGTCCTGGGCTTGTCCCCAACCCAGAAGCTCTCTGCTGCAGCTCGGGGAAGTTCTTTCTCCTTTCTGTCTTCCTGTCCTTGGCACAGCCCAGAGGCACAACCTTCAGCAGTAAGGTCTCTACCAGCCTCAGCCATTTGTAGAATGCAGCTTACTGGCTGTGTTGGGGTTGTGGCTATAACATCCCACCCCGTCCCTCCAAGAGCTCACGTGCTGCTACCGGGGGAAGAGGACACCTGGAGCTCCACACGTCCTGGAAGTTGCTGGCCCTATAGAAATATATGTCCGAGGTTTAAAACACTCACTGCATGCGAGGCTTTGTGCTCAGAGATGATAACCATGCCTTGTGTATCCCTCACCCTCCCTAGTGGTGCGGTGTTTGTCTCCCCATGCGTCAGGAAGGAAACTGAAGCTCACGGCCTGGATCACACTTAGAGGAACACTTGAAGAGGCAACTCTGTCTGAATCCACAGGGTCCCCTCGATCCTTTCCCCTGTAATGTTGCCTCTGTGTGTGTGTGTGTGCGTGTGTGCAAGTGCACACATGTACAAGGTTACACCTGTTGCGTATCAGGAACAGGATTGGTTAGTGAGACACGGTGCTAAACTTAGGGCATGCAGTCTAGGTAACTATTAGAACTAAGCCAAAAAAGTAACACTCAAATACAAGGGCAGTGGCTACTGCTGGGTGACCATGAGCAAGTCCTAACTTCTCCTAGCCTGGCATCCTCACCTATATACATAGGGTAATGAAACCCACCTTCCAGGATTTGATAAGGACTAGAAGAGTAGGGAAGCCCTTGGTATGCAGCGGTTCCAGTGCACAGTAGCACTGCCCGCGGAATCCCGTGAGCCTCTGTTGCCAGTTAGAGCACTGAGTGAGGGGCCAGCTTGACACCGTCCTGTGTTCCTGTGGGACTTCGATCTGCAGTGAACTATTCAGATGCTGAGGGCTCATTGCTCGTAGTGTATGTGTCCCAGGCTGAGAGTGTGAGTTTCCCTAGCACCCAAGAGCTCCTAAGAGATGCTCGCCCATTGACTGACAGACAGTTCTATTTTGTGGCTGGAAAATGGAATCCAGGAGGCTGGAGAAAGTCACACAGGTAGCTCTGAGCACTTCCTTTCGGAATCCTGAGTGCTGACAGGTGTCCAGTTCCTTGGATGAGGAAAGAAACTCAAGGCCAGGCACAGCACACTCAGAGTTGAGAAGAAGGTGCCGTTTCACCACGGTGCTCCACAGAAGGCTGTTTGGAGGCCACCTCCTGGGCACATGACTAGACAAGGGATAGCAGCACCTCTCATCTGCATTTGGAGAAATATCCACAGGCTGTGGGTGTGGAATGCGATAATGCTTGGCGTGTGCTCTGTGCAGTTTGCCGGCGTAGAAGCAGCTAGAGGGGTTGTTCTGAGGGCCCTGTGCTGAGATTCTGAACTCATGTTTTGCCCCATGGAAGGTCTGTTTCAGATTTTGGTCACCTCAGCTTTTAAGTAAGACTCTTTCTGGAAATACCCGGGGAAAGAAGGTGCCTGTCCTTGTTAGATGAGGTGAAGAGCAAGTGTGTGGTGCTTGGCAGGTCCTCAGATTGCCAGGTCCCCAGTAGAGTGGAGCTACAGGACACGCGGGTCCATGAAGTGTGCAGTGGGGATGCAGGGGATGCTGGGGTGGGAAGGCAGCACTTATGCTCCTCCTGCCTCAGCATCCCAGAGTGCTGGATGTTCACATCATTTCTTTTCTCAAATATGGAATTTACATACCATTAAGAGATATAGGTTATTGAGAAGGTTTTGTTAACAGCCTTTTCCCACTCGGTGGTGGTGAGAATTATTTTATGTGAATTGACTTGTACATTTAAAATGCTGGATACTATTCCTACTTGGAAGACGCACCCTAGCTACTTTGAATGTGGCTGTGTTTTTAGGCCTTTATTTCCAACTTTGCTTTGCTGTAAACAATACAGGGAGCATCTTAATACATATGAGACACTTGTCCAGTTACTTTTTCAGTACCTACATGTAAAATTGGAACTCTCCTGAGGCTCTTCAAATAACAGGTTTTCCCTTTTTACTGCTTCATTGTGTCTGTTAGTTTCCTGTACATGGGATAAAACTTCAACTTACTTTGACTTAGGTTTTTCAGAAGATTAGTCCATTGTTGATTGGCTTCAAGATAGAAGCAGTGTGGTGGAAAAATATGGCGGAGGAAAACTAGTCAGATTATGGCAGCCTTGAAACAGAATGAAAGGAGGAGCAGGGAACAAGAATACACCCTTCCAGCTGGATGTAGTTGTGCACACTTGTAATCCGAACACTTGGGAGGCTGAGGCAGGAAGATCTCTGTGAGTTCAAGGCCAACCTGGGCTACATGGAGAACTCAAGGCTAACCTGAATTATACAGCAAGACCTTGTCTCAAGAAATAGGAAGGATAAATTTAAACATTCATACACCACCAGGTCACGCCCTAGTGACCAACCTCTTTTCACCTGGCTGTATCTCCTAATAGCATATTCAGCTATGAACTGAGTAAAGTGACCCTGTGATCCATTCATCTACCAGAAGTCCCACCTCTGAATACGTGAGACATTTGGAGAACATTTTAGTTCTAAACCATAGCATTCCACCCCGGGGCCCCAAAAGGCTCATGTCCATTGCATTATGCAAAATGCATTTATTCTATCTCTAAGAGTTGCCAACATCTTAACAGTTCCAGAAATGCTAAAAAGTCCAAGTCCAAAGTCTTCTCTGAGACTCAAGGCATACTCTTAGCTATGAGCGCCTGTGGAAATTAATTACTTCCAATATGCAATGACACTGAGAAACATTCTCATCCCAAAAGAGAAAACTAGGGATCTAGACAAAAATGGAGCCAAACCCCTTCAGGCCAAGCACTGTATCCTATCGGTCCACGTCCAGCACCCAGGACAGGTTGGGATGAGGAGTGAGCCCGTTGGGCTTGGTGGCCCTATATCTGTAGCATTGCTGGTTGCAGCCTACATGGCCTCTTTCATGTGTTGGCTTTTCTTGTTGCTTGCAGCTTTTCTTAGTAAACATTGCATGTTCCAGCCATCTTTAATTTCCTAGGATCTCTACTGCACCTCTGGCTTCACTCTTACAGGTTTGGTTCCCTGCCCACCACAGAGCTTCTTGAGTGAACCTCCAGACCTTCCCCTCACATCTGAGTGGAAACCTTCATGAGCCTCCATAACTCTTATATTCTGTATCCCTGGAAAACCAGCACCATGTGGGTAATGTCAATTTCTGCCACTTGCTTAAACTGGGCCCCTTCGGACCATGGCTGCAGCATGCTTAGATGTCTGCATGGCTGAGTGGCTGTGAATACCAATTCATTAGGTGGCCCTTCTCTAGCAGGCAGCTCAGAGGTTCTCTCTTCAAATGAAAGACTTACATTTTTGAACCCTTGAGTCTGGAACAGATGGGGTCTGGCCAAATCCTGAAGTA
>PVIR01021929.1:0-28855 GCA_004026965.1 Petromus typicus
CAAACTACCTGTCCAGAGGGCCAGCAGATGGGGAGGACAGAGGGTGGTGCTGGCCGAGGCCCGGGGCCTTGCTTGCTTCTTGACCAGGCCGTGACCAGATTATGCTCTTCCTGGATGTTGACTACTGAGTTCTGCTGTGGGAGCCACACAAGGAGAACCCTGGGGACAGCGAGCCAGCCATACTACACACAGAATCTGTGACCACCTCTGCCTGTGGTCCACACCGCAGAGCAGCCCTGTGGGAGAAAAGCACCTTCCCATACATTGGGACCCTGGTTTGTTCTGGAATCATAGGACACTCCAGTTCCCAGACAGCTTAGCTCAGCTACATGCTCCCTGTTTCTGCTCCTGGAGAAGCTGAGGTGTCCAGCCTGTCCTCACCAATGCACACCCCCCCACTTGGCTCCCAATGGTCCCATGTGCACAGGATATGTGCAGCGACCAGCCCTGTGGCCTCATAGTGCCTGCTCCCGGTCACCACTTGGCACCTGCTTCCTGGAAGAGGCCAGCAGGGGACATCCCGGCTTTGCAGGCCAAGTATGCAATGCTAACGCTGAAGCAGCTTAGTCCATGAAGGAATGGGTCCAGCCGCATGCCAGAGAAACACCCCTTACAAGCACAGATGGCAGTTGGCACCGACCAATGTGACTCATTGTCAGTGCTTTCCTGGGTTGACGACGAGGAATGAAATCAACGGACACCAAAGCTGTCACCGAGATCCCAGCACGTGTCCAGGCAAACACAGCAGCACACCTGGACTTTGTGTAACGAAGTTTGTTTCCCTTTCACATGCAAAACTCAATTTCACCACAGGCCAGGTGTTAAGGACTCTGGCTCACTGAGGCCAATAGACTTCCACACGCTACCTCCCCCATTCTCCATATCTTCAATTTTGGAAATGTACCAAGAGCCACCAATTGACATATGGCTTGGTCTCACCGTGGCATCTCAGTGGCTCTGGGGGATCCTGAGGGGCTGTGATTTGGGCTACTAATATAAAGAGGTTATTTAAAATTGAAGCACTTTCCTTCCAAGACATGGTGGGTAATTTCATCTGAAAGGATTATGGAGACATGGTCCACTCCCCATTCACAAGGGCCTGAACCACACTCCTAATCTATTTACCAGTCTGTGCATTCATTTCTACCTGCGGAAGGACCATAAAGCCACCAGGCCACTGTTCAGAACACAGCAGAGGTTCAGAGTACAGACATTCGGCCTCCCTGTCCCTCCCTTGGCCACCAATATCACTCATGTACAGCTCAGTGAATGTCACGGCTTACACCAAGCATTTGAGGACATGTCCAGCCTGGGAAGCCATAGGTGCTGCCCCGGAGTCCCTGAACAGCTCTGGGTAAAGCAGGATCCACATGCTCGTAATTAACCTCCTGAGCAAGCCCTGTGTCTGCGTCATTTACAGAGCCCCCAGGATAGTACCACTGTGTCTGAGTGGCCACAGCCCTGCTCTCTGGGAGGCCACATGGTCCCTGTCTCTTCTTTCTGCATCCCAAACTTTCCATGAAGCAGAGCCCAGGGATGATCATCAGCAGCCCTGAGAACCTCAGCTCACTGCCTGCCCAGTGTAGGTGTCCACATGGCTCGACCTCAGCCAGCCTGCCACAGCAGTCTGAAGACCGGGCACTAAGATACCATCCATACTCTGCCTCCAAACCTAAGCCATCATCTGTCACACGTCTCTGACCCTGGCTGAGGTCACAAGAGGTATGCAGAGGGCCTTGGTGTGCCATGCTCCTTGTCCGTCTCCACGCTGTGAGTCCAATGCTTACTAAAGCACTTCTCTACCCAAGTACAGTACATGTTAAGGGAGCAGGACATGTTGAGGGGGGCACACAGAGGAGCCCCACAGCCAGGTGGGAGCTCAGGAAGGAGGGCTGGTCACCAAGGGTTGCAGGTGACTTGTCCTTGGTAAAGGAACCCAGGGAGACTCGGAAGAGAATGGGGTGCCAGGACCTCAGGCTGTGTGTCAGCGCTGTCTGAGGGAATCCGCGGAAAGGGTTCACGGGCACCAAGAACTCACACAACTGCCCTGCTGAGCTGCCTTCTTCCAATGCGCTTGCCCTGCAACTCCAGGGCTGGATCCACTTTGTAGTAAAAATGAGCCCAGGAGACTAAGTAACTGTTTCAAAGTCACTGCACAAGAGAGACACTAGCCCAATCCTGTCTGCATCTGATGTCAACGGGAGGCAGAGGCGCATCCCTGGACTCACACTGTCTAGTCACTCAGGAAAGGACTCCCGTGCAACTGAGATGGTAACCCAGCACTCAAGGTCATGTAGAGATCTCATGAGGACCGCATCAGCACAGAAATGTGGGTTGGTCAGCAGGAATCGAGGCAGTGTTTATAAAGGGCCTTTTGACCAAAGAAAACTTCTCTTGGGTTCTGAGGGACTGGGGGTGGCTAAGGTGCACAATCAGGCTCAATCCAGAGGCTCCGGCTCAGGGACCCCGCTGAACTTGGAGGCAAATGTGCCCAGAGAAGGCCTGTGGCTATGGAGGCTCCCTGGGCACTGTGGAGTTCATACTCGTGGTCCAGGCTGTGTCCAGCAAGCACAGCTCCCTGGAGAGATGGCCACAACACCCTGCCAAAACATGGTGGGGCTCGAGAAACTTTCACTGAGTCTCACCCTAGAGCAGAAATCAGAGATGCGGAGGAAGTCACCACCACAGGGCTGGAGTAACCTTTGAAGTCCAGCCCTGACCAGGACTAGCCATCCATTCCAGAGGGGACTCCAGGTCCAGACCTCAGGCTGAGTCACCCTGGACCTGCAGAGGCCATGTCTCCCAGGAGCACACAGCCAGCCTGCAGGCTGTCACTGGCATAAGCCCAGCCCCGTGGACACAGGACATCTGTGGATGGGGGGCATCAGTGGGGCCCAGGAGCACCACAAGCCTACTGGCAGAGGAGACACTGCCGTTCCTGCCCCTCAGCTTTGTATATGCATGTGCCCAGCTTTTTGGAGTGGGTGGGACTGCAGAGAAGATATAAAAGATGAGCTCTTTAGTTGCTTCACAAAAGGTAATTATTCACTCACTTCTTAAATAAAACAAAAACTGGTTTTAGAGTGACTGTAATGCAATTTTAACAGTTTAAAAGCTAAAGGTAAAAATCTACTGTGCTCTGCCTGCTTGGTGCCTTCTTACATGCTCCATCCCAACACAAAGGGAACATCGGCACCACATCAGCCCAACACCACACAAGCTCCTGGAAGTGAGCCCAATGGCACCTTCGGGTCGCTGGGTGGGAGGGGTATGGAAAGGTCAGGATGCAGCCCCATGCATCTCAGCATGGTCCAAGCACAGCCTACGATGAGCCTCCGCTGGGCAGGGGAACACCCTGGAGAGACTTCCAGCAACGGGAAGCAGAAACTGTCCTCCACACCTGGTGTGCAAACATGAGAGCTATACAGAGACGTCAGCTGTGGCGCTGCTGCCATGCCTCACTCTGCACAAGGCAAAGGCCATCACAGGGGCAAGTGAGGTAGGAAATGGGAGGGGGAGCACCACATCGCCCCCAGGGGCTCCTTCTCCATAGAAGCCCATGGGACTCCAGGAGAGATGGTCTTGTATAAAGACAGTGACAGGACACCTCCTTTGGGTCCCTTGGGAACTTCGTGATTCAGGTGACAGGGGAGCCTAAGTTCTCCCCTGGGTCTAGATCTCGCATGCCAGGTCACCTCCAGGACCCCACCACCAAGCCCACCTTGCAGATGCCTTGAGGCTGAGCCAGCTGTACCCCACACACCCCCAGGAACAGGCCACAGAGCCCTGCCTGCCTGACTGGAGATCAGCTGCTGCTCTTGAGACCTCAAGCATTCAGCTCCATTATCAAATGGCTTTGTATCTTCACTACCCCATGTCTTTCTCAGGGCTACCACCCAGCTTAGCACTCAGTACTCCCTGAACTCCACGCCCTATTGCCTGTGTCTCTAGAGCACTGTGTCAAGCATAAAGCCATGCCCCCACATGTGTGTAGACATCCCTGTGTCCTCTGGCCCTTACCTGGGCCTGGGAAACCCGCAGAGCCCCCCAAGTAGAGCGGGCTGTGGTGGGACCAGTATGTCTCCAAGGGCTCACTGCTCAGGCCTCGTCTCTTCTGGGAAGCAACTGGGTCATGAGCTTCTGATTCATGGCTGACTAATCCACTGACAGAGTCATAACATGACAGCCTTATCTGGAGGTGAAGGACACAGGAAGCGAGGCCCAGATGAAGGGACTGGGCCTTGGGAGGACCTTGGAGACTGTATCTGGCCCCTTCCTCTCTGGTTTGTTCTTCTTCTGCCTTCTACCATGGCTGGGGCCAGCCATGGACTGAACTCTGAATCCAGGTGGTACCTGAGGGGATGGGGGCAGGACCTCTGCTTCTTGAGAGTGATCCGGTCACTGTGAGGAGAGCTGACCAACACTGCCACCACAGGACACTCTTTCTGCTTCCTGTCACAGGTGTGCATTGATTGGCAGTACCTGGTTCTGCCCTGTTCCTGGTGAGGTCTCTCCACCCTCCTACAGGGCCCAGTGACAAGGTCAGCCATCGCTGGGGCTGGCCCGGCCTGTAGCTCTTCTGGCACCTGTTCTTCTCAAGGCCCCTGCTGGACCCCACGAAGTCATACAGGCCAGCACAGAGCACCATGGTCCCTGGGTCTCTTGAGGAGAGGAGCAAGCCATGCCCTTGGAAGCAGCAGCCCTAGCCCAGACAGGGATGGGGGTGGGGGGGATGGGACCTCAATGGCTTCCAAGAAGCAGCAGCAGCTGGTGACAATGGGAATTAGCGTTTGAACACCTTGATGACAGGAAGGAAGGATGAGTTGGATCCCTGAATGAAACACATTATTCACTGTCAGGCTGAACAATAGAACAAGACATAAATAGCAGCCAGTGTGGGACCAGCCCTGTTCATTAGAACGCGGTAGGTGCTGTACTCACGCAGCCCTCAGAGCGCTCTCCGCTGGGGCAGAGACAGTATGGGACCAGCAGAGGTAACACAGAGTCAATCCTAGCTTATAATTCTCAATTATGGGGGCTTAGGAAGCAGGAGGATGAAGGCAGTGAGGAGGAGGAAGTGGAGGAGGAGGAGGAGGAGAAGAGAGGCGGGTGTGAAGCACCAGCCTTTGGCTCCTTCCTTTGGACCTCAGAGGACTGAAGCCCGGGGGACCCCGGCTCCCAAGGCCAGGCCGGTGGTATGAGTCCTGGACAACTCCACAGAGCTGGAGCCTCTATCCTCTGCTCGACTACAGTGCAGGCCCCAAAGCCCTTAGTCCCAGGTCTGACTGGTCTGAGTAGAGTCTCCTTGAGTCCACAGCCCAGGGAGGGCTCACCCAGCACTGGCAGCAGTGCTGAGAACCAGGCTGAGTAACGGGCCCAGTGCTGAGGCCCATTCAGCACCCAAGCCTGTCCCTGTCACATCCTCCAGCAAACCCTAAGGGCAGCAGGTGTCAGTGCCCTCCCCAAGGGGTAGTGAGGCTGGGTCATGGCTGCAGGGGACACAAAGGCTGGCAGACCCTACCTTGGTGAAAGTGAGGCAGTCTTGGTCCTGGTCTCGGTCCTTCATCTCAAAGTCATACAGCGCTGTGCCCTGGGGCGGGGCCTGTGGCAGGGGCCGGAGGCACTGGATGTAGCTGGCTGGGAGGAAGCCCCGTGTGCCATGCAGCTCGCCGTGGAACCAGTGCTCGTCGACTCGGCGCCTCAGGATGATGACATCCCCCTTGTTGAACTTGAGGTCCCCAGGCTCCTTCCCCTCATAGCTGTAGAGAGCCTTGCCGTATGGGAGCTGGGACAGGCTCTGGAAGAAGAAGAAGACAGCACAGGCTCACTGGAAGGCCAGGCACCTGCTGGAGGGCCCGAGTTTCCAGGAGCCCTCTGTGTCCCATCCAGGAGCCTGGCGCTCCCAGCCCTGGCTGGACAGAGTTCGCGCTATAGCGAGAGCTGTTCTTCCTCACGTTGAGGAGCCAAGTTTACAAGGAACCTGTCTACACCCAGCTCTGTGCTGAATAGACTCCCACTGGCTGCAGTTTCTCAGGGACATTCTTGACAAAGCAGCCAGATTCTCAGTCTTTATCACCTGCCAGAACTTTGCTTTACATCCTGATCCTGTAACTCAGGACACAGCAGTACGAGGCTCACCCCAGGCCACACAGATCATGATGGACTGACTCCTAATGTGCAAGCTCATGAGGCCACACTCTTCCAGGACCAGCCAAGGACCCCTGGTCCTCACCACAGACCCACACTGGCCATGACACATGCTGAATGTCACATACTGCTGCTTCGTCCAGACACATAACTGCAAGGGCTTGGTCCTGTCCCCTTGGTCAGGAACTCCTCCTGCCATTCCATCAAGAGTGAGTAGTCTACCCTTCCCATCCCAAATGAAGCCACCTGCTTTGGTCTCACACCTTGGTCAGCCCTTAGACTCTGGCTTCCTTCCTTCCTGAACAGTCCCAAGGCTCAGGCTAGTGCCGCAGTTACCCCTGACCTCCCCCTGCTGGCACATGCTGCAGACACTGGGCCATGTGGGCTCCAGGCCAGTGGTGGGCTTTGCCAGCAGCCTGTCTGTGCAGGAGCACTGCACTATGCACTCACGAGTCCCCTCCTGAAGCCATGCTTATGCACCAGGGTTTCTGTATCATGGCCCCGCAGTACTCAAATACGAGCAGCAGCCCAAACCACGGGCAGCAGAACATGGAAACCTCCATGTAGTGGGAACCCCAGCCACGGCGACTTAGGCACAGTAGCTGGACATCAGATGGAGGGAGGGAGATTAGCTGGCAGGTGGAGCCGGATACTGCAGGGCAAGCAAGAGGGTATAGAGAGGAAAGTGGCTTGCGTCCAGGACACTCACTCAGGACAGCGATGCAAGGAGCACAGGTGGAGAAGCTTTCAGAGAGAAGAAAACAGCGACAAAGCAGGACACAGGTGCTCGGGCTGCATGGAGCATACAGTGGCTGCAGACCCCCAGAATACCGCTGCTGCACAAGGCTGGCCAGCCAGGCCCCAGGGATTCACAGGCAGTGAGTACAACATCTGAAGACGTTTTTAGGTGTCACCCTGCACTAATGTCTGCAAAGTAGAGCTCAACAAGGTGACACCCATTCCAACACAAGGACATCTATCAACATGAATCACTGGGCTAGTGGGGTGTGGAGAGGAAAGTGCTAGCGGGGTCAAGGGGGATGACTCGGGGCCTGTTACTGTGAGTCTGCAAAAGGGCAGGCTCTCCCTTCCTCCCTTTCTTCCTTCTGGTTTTGTTCTATTTTTTGAGATAGGATCTCATTAAGTTTTTCAGGGTGGGCTTGAACTTGTGACACTCCTGCTTCAATGTCCTGAGTAGATGGGATTACAGACACCATACTCAGCCAGGGTGACTTTCTTGTCTGTTTTGGCTTAGCTTACCATTATTTTAAAAGTTAAATACAACATTTATTTTCACAATGGCCATATTCTCACCAATGGATATGAGGAGAGGCTTGTTTTTCTATTCAAGGTGAAAGTTTTGAGGGACAGAAGGAAAGAACTGCATTAAGCTTGAGCACCTGCTCTGTCAGGGAACAAGGCTGGCACAGAGCCTGCCTGCCTGCTCCTGCTCTTGCTCCTGTGGCTATGGGTGCCCAGGCAGTGTCCCAGAGCCTCAGCCTGTTGACTAGTTGGTCACTCTCACTACTGTTGGTCACTGTGGTGGGCACGTGAGGTTCAGCTGTCTCCCCTGTGGCTCCCACGCTGGCCCTACTGTGCCCATCCCAGCACCCTCCATAGAGCTGACAGAGACCTTGTGCAAACACTACTCATACCCCAGTGTATGCTGTGGCTCCCACTTGCCTGGTACGGCTAGGAGGGCAGCGCAGGGACAGGGAAACTGTGTCACTGTCTTCCTATTCTCGTAGGCAGGCATTCTCAAGCCTTGAGAAACCAAAGGGGCCTCTCATCGGAGCCCTGGCCCAAGGTCACGCTCTGTGATCACATGCCAGCCTGGGCTCCCCAGTGTCCTGACTCTCGGACACTCCAATTCCATTTCCCCTTTGCTGTGCTCTGGGCAGCTCTGTGGGGGACCCGACAAGCTCACCCTGCAGTGCCTGCCATGAGCCTCTACACAGCTCTGGTCCTGACCACAGACTCCACCAGCTACCAAACAAGGGTACCATTTCAGGGTCTTTAGGACCCTGTGCCTTTCAGTCCTACCACCTACTCCTACTATGCCTCAAGCCAAACTAATGCAGCTTGCTGTGTGAGGACATGCTCCTGGCACTGCTCCCTATCCTGAGGTCCAGGCGCCACTGATGGCACTTATCCCTTCCAGCCACCACAAGAGTGTCCACTCTGGGGAGGATATAATCCTGGAGCCAGTGATCTTCACAGAGGGGGCTCCTCCCCAGGGCACACAAACTGGGTTCCAAGGCTGGAAAGAGGATAAGGAGTGAAAGGAGGAGCGAAAGAGGAGAGAGAAGAAGAGGGAGGCGGGGCCAGGGGGCGCGGAGGCTGAGGAGACAGCACCCACTGCTCAGTCCATCTTCATAGCACTAGACAGAGCACAGCCGGGAAGGGCGAGAACCTAAGACCCAGGGTTCCTGTCTGAGGGCAAAATGTAAGGTCAGAGAGGAGCTGGATGTCCCAGGGCAGAGGGGCTGGGACCCCACAGGCTGTCAGGACCTGCTCAGAGACAGGGACACAGGACCACCACCATCTTGGATCCTCAGTGCCTGTGTGGCCTATCAGCTGTTTGACGGAGGAGCCCAGGGCTGTGAGCTCCACAGGGAGAGACTTCTGCAGACTCACTGTGTCCCACAGGTCCTAAGCTCCACGCCTAAGAGGCACCCAGACACTCTGAGCTACCACCTTTCTACCCATAGACAGACACCCCTGTAGCATGGTGGGGTGTCCCTGACACTGCTGTGAAACCACCGCTAAGGAAAGAAATAAAAGACAAAGGTGGAATCAGCCTGAGACGCCCACAGTACAATGCACACCAGCTACCCCTGCCAGGCACAATAATAATTAAAACCCAGAATGTCGATTTCACAGCTCATTACGCCGATGTGGTACACAGATCTTCCTCTGGCTTAACGTCCTACCCTGCAGAGAGGACATGGCACTCACTGCACACACACACACACACACACACACACACACACACACACACACACACACGAACAGAGCTGGGTGACTCTTAGATATCACACTTGTGTTGGAGACTATGATCAAAGGGAAAAGCTGGTCCCTGCAGGACCCAGAGAACTCGCTAGCTCTGCACACACCTTCCATAGGCTGCAGAGTGTCAAGAAAAGGGTTAAAATAACGAGTCAGTGAAATGCATGTATTCGTTGGATGAACTTGGCTGGGAGCCACTTCCTGCACGGAGGGGCTGGCGACCCTGCCTTGGGAAAGAAAGGTTCTTTACGGGGAGCCTCGAATGCACTGTTGGTGTGTATGTCCTAGTTCTAGCCAAGGCTGGGAAAAATCCCTGCCAGCCACACAGGCCAGTTGGCAACAAGTCTCCTTTGTCTGAATGGAGAAACCAAGGAACTAAATGTGGTGTGGTGTCTCCTTTCTCACCCACTAAAGGCTCTGTCTCGTGCAAGATCCCTTCCCAGATGGTTTCCCTCATCTCTGGTGCTTTCTCAATATATGGTAATATATTATCTGACTATATTTTTATAATAAACTTACTTTCATCCTTTAAAATTCATTATGTAGTTCTTCTGCGGTGCAGACTCAAAACTTAACTTTGTGGCCGCATCTGTGTGGCTCCTTGCTGTTACACGGGAGCCCCACTGTCCACTCACACCCAGCGCAGGCTCCAAATATCCACCAGAGGACTGTGTGTGTCAGCAGCATCAGAAGAGTTATCTTTGGGGATTCTTCATCAAAAAAAGAAATTCAAAGCCAGGGTCATGAAGGGGGCCCTGGGAGCGCTGCTGGAGGCAAGAGCTACACTGGAGACTCCCCCTGAACCATGACCAGGCACAGACCACACAGATGTGCTGCACGGGACCCATCTGCACAGGCCTGGCCGCCACTGCCTGCCCAGCCTCGGGTGACGCCACCCCCAGCTCAGCCTGCAGCGGAACTGCAGTTCAAGGCATCCCACACAGTTGTCATCATGCCCTGGAATCGCCCCTGTCCATGTTTACTATGGCACCTGTGTTCCTATCACAGGTAAGGTTCACCTTATTCTTGAGACACAGCATGATTATTCAAGTTGACAGGGACATGGACTTGTACACCAGGTCCTGGGTGGGGTCTGGGCTAAGGGAAATTCCCTGTTATTTCCCCAGGATGTGGGTCCACAAAGTGGAGGAAACTTCACACCTGGGCCCCGCCCCTCTCTATAAACAGTGCCCTCGCACTGGTCGGGTTGGTCCAGAGGCTCCTCTACACAGCCTCCCTGTGTTGCCTGCTCCCAGCTCCTATTGCCTGGTCACGGTTCTTATCACAAGTGGAGCTGGCTGAGCCAGCTGTCCTAAGGGGAAGCTGGTAATACTGAGCACTCTCAGCCCTGATGAGCTCTAGAGAGCAGTGCTGCCCAGCTGCACACCTCGCTCCACCAGCCCTGTTGGTGCCTCCACATCCAGGGCACACTGCACAGGGGCCTTGGCACCCACGGAACCCAGAATCCCAGAATCCCATGAAGCAGCTTTCTTTGTGGCAGGTCCCCCAATAGTGAGTCTTCAAATCAGGAGCTGAGAAAGACAGTGGCTGGACTTTTGTTGCAGTCTTAGAGATATTTGCTCCTAATTTGAAAATTTAAATTCACTTGCCTTTTGTCAGAAATCACTCTCAGCATGCTTCCAAAGATAATTTTTCTGATCTCCCTAACAATTGTAGAAGCACTGGTCCTATTGGTGATGTTATAACAGATATTATTGTAAATATCATTGATGTTAGTTCACTGGAGATATTGTTAGGCTCCTCTTATAGATACACAGTCTGCTTCATTTGAGTCATTGTCATTACAGTAGATAATCCCCGGATGTAAGACAAACTTATCAAAAGAACAATCTCAGATGCATAGCACAACCATAAGACACAAACACAGGGGGGAAATCAAGTCACAAAGTGGTCAAAACATTTGCTCAAGGAGCACAGGTCAAACCCCAGCAGTCTGAACCCACAGTTTGTGTCCTTAACTTTTATGCAACGTTAGCAAACATTTTGTTTTTTAAAGCTACTTTAGGCTCTGGAGGACAGGCAGCACACACTGCTGGAACTCCTGCAGCAGCCCCGCAGCAGCCCCACACCACAGGGCATGGTCAGTGAATGGGTCTGACTGGTCCACAGCAGCAGGCGCTGGGTCTGCCCGTGGACATATCTGCCCCACTTGCCCAGGGCTCTGTGCGCCGTCCCCATGTCCTGGGAACCACATCTCAATCTATGCTTCTGGACAATCAGGCTAGGCCTATTTTGTGTTTTTAAAAGTAAGAACCTAACAGGTTTCTTAAAACTTTTTAAAAAATCAAATGCAAAAGCCCCTGTACCTGACTAGACACATTCAGTTTTCCATGCATTTCAGCCTTAATGCAGACATGTTAGCAAGGATGGGGTGATGCTGCTTGTCAGAGGTAAAGAAAATCACTGGAGCTGAACTCTCAGCTGCTGGCAGGGGAGGCCCAGACCTGAGAGGTACCTCTCCCTCTCCCTTCACAAGTGCAGCCGGGGCTTGAACCAGGGCTGGGACAGAGGTCTCTGCTACAAGGGCTCCAGGACAGAGCCATGGCCTGACCCAGAAGGACCGGATGCCCAGCAGGCCACATCTTCACCTCTGTGCATGGCTGCCATCTGGGCTCCCAAGGTCCAGCCACCACAGCTCACTTCATCCCACAGAACGGCACTTCAGCACATCTGGAAGGACATGATTCACATGCCACACAAATAAGAGGTACTCTGAGAGTCTTTCTTCCACTGTCCACATCAACCTGGGTCAAGAATCTGGCCTCTGTGGACCCTGCGGGAAACACCACAGGGGAAGGGTACACATGCCCCTCTTCCAAGGCAGTGAGAGCATGCTCACAAGTGCACAGCCCTCCTCCACGCAGCGGGCCCAGGTGCCAGAGGCAAGACAGACTTCACACAGGCGCAGAGGACCTGACAGCATGGTGCTGCCTCAGCCCACAGGGAGCTACACAGGGCAGGGAGCTACACAGGGCAGGGAGCTACACAGGACTGGACACAGGTACAGCCGGAGGGAATGGGGTGGGGAGTCAGTGATGCCTGCTTTGTGCATGGCCCAGGAACAGCGGCTCACGGGACAGAGCCAAGAAGCACAGAAGACACACAGACTGTGACTTTCAGAGGCCATGGACACCAGAAAGACTCAGTGAGGCACAACGGGGCTGCCATGGGGATCAAGGTCACAGCAGCTTCCTTCCCTCTGCTGTCCTGTTTACAGCCACATCTGGTGGCAGAGCAGGCTGTACCTACAAGGAGTGCCTTGTCCCCAGTGGCTCTTCTTATAGATATGCAGTCTGCTGCATTTGAGTGCAGGTGCTGGGCTGGAAGGACCTGCTGACTTGTCATTACAGTAGATAATCCCCGGATGTCAGACAAACTTATCAAAAGAACAATCTCAGATGCACAGCACAACCATAAGACACAAACACATAAATGAACTGCGCTAATAAAATCAGCACCTGTGAATTTTCAAATTAAACCAGGGGCACAGGGACACAGGACACATCACTGCAGAGAGCCAGGCACAGCTCGCCACGTACCTTTCACCAGGACCACATATAAACCAAGAGCCCTGACTCTGGAGCAGCAGATATCACCCGACCTGCCATCTCAGGAGACCATCCAGCAAGCCACCCCACTCCTGCTCCCTGTCCCCACAGGAGGGCTGCTCATATCACCTGCCTTCCGGACTCAGGCTATGAAACAGCTCCGCACTCACGACCCAACTACAGAGCAGCTCTGCCCGGTCTGTAAACTTACCCGGCCCTCGGGGGGATCTTGGGCGTCTCTGTCCCGCTCTCTGCCTGACCTTTCTGATCTGCCTCTTCAGACCATGCAGCCACTGTGCCTCTTCTCTTGGCCACTCTGCCACCTGTGTATCATGGTGGGCTGCATGGGGTGTGGCTGAGTCACCAATGTTAGTAATTAATACCAGAACAAAAAAACTATGGTTGCCCAGCTTGTGGCTACCAAGGGAACTCCAGAGTGCTCACCAAACTGACAAAAATCAATTTCATTCAATGCATTCTGACACTATGGATGGTACAAATGTATCTGGTCCATGTGAATGGCATAGCTTGTGCCTCTTGGCCCACATCTGTGCTCAAGTCTGCAAAGCCTGGTGTGAATCACATATTCTTGCTCCTGGCTGAAGCAGAACATCAGAGCCCAGGACCTGCTGCTGTTGGGCTTGGCCACCCTGTGGTTAAGTGTGGATGTCCAGTGTTGGGAAGGCCTCGGGGGGCAGCCTCTGCAGGGCACATGTTAGAGTCCTGTAACCGTCAGAACGAGGAAATGGAGACCAGGTTTCCTCTGGTTTATGATTTCTCAGGCTCAGGACATTGTCACTTGGCCCCATGGCTTCTGGGCCAGTGATAAGCAGCTGGTCCTCATGGGCATGTGTAGCAGAGGAATTGTTCACCTTGTGGTGGAAATGAAGTGAGTCCACAGGAAGGGACTGGGTCTTATATCCTCCAAGGTCACCCAGTGATCTCTCTTCTTTCCACCAGGCCCAAAAGTCCCAACACCTCCCAACAGCACCTCAGGCTGGGACCAGGCCTCCGACACTGGCCTTGGGGACTAGAGTCAAACTCCCAGCAATGGGACGTTAGGACGACATTGTGTCATTGGCAAAAACGCAAAGAAAAGACTTCCCGGGACTTTCAAGAATGCATTTGTGTGTTTTTTAAGGACCCTCTGATATACCAAACCTGGGTCTATGACCTACTAGTATGGGAGAAACAGAATCAACAAAAACACATCTATCTTAGGTAACATACTACTTAGAACAGGAGAGGGGCACACATGGAAGAGCATTAAAATGCACAGCATGTTGAAGCTCCTTAGCAAGGTGCAGAGAAGCACATCCCAAAAGGGGAACGAGGTTGGCCAGTGGGGCCACAAATCTACCCAAGGAGAAGGAGTCTGGCGGGGTGCACAAGTGCTGTCAGGCTCCTCTCGATGAGAAGGGTTGGGAATGGCAGGGATGGAGGCCTCTGAATGATAAGGGAGGAGTGTGTAGGGACCACACCTGCTCTCCCCAGCACACAACCCTGGGGCCTGTGCCCATCTCAGGGATCTCATCAGAGAAAACACCCTGTGTCCGAACGGAGGTCCAGGCATGGAGCATGGTGAAATGAGAAGCTTCCTAGACTTTACCTTCTAATCATCTCCACCATGCTTGTGTCTACCCGTCCATCAGCCCTGCTCCCATTGTACTTCTCTCCAACCCCCCCGTCTGTCCAACATCCATCCAAGCAGACACACTGACTGCCTTCACACCGGGTCTGGTGGAGACGCACTAGAGATGCATGAGGGCTGACACACATACCCACCCTCAGCACTCTGATGAAAAGCAGAGGTTGGTCTAGATTCATAATATATACAGCACATGTGACTGTAAAACTGTAGAAGTCTCGGATAACTCAAGAGTTCCTCGAGACAGCCAAGGGAGGGAGGGAAGGTGGGAGGGAGAAAGAAGAGACAGCAAGACAGTCACAGGAGGTTTTTGCCATTTTCCTTTACTTGTGCAGTCATGTGTGAAATGTGCCCCCACTGAGCTGGCTGCTGCCTTGCACTCGCCGGCTGGGCTGATGCTGAGTTCTTCCAAGTTCCCACCAAGCCCCACGGTACCAGTGGGAGCCCACAGCACACTGCATACATCCCATTAACTATGAGCTTTTTAAATGTTTTAATCATTTTCTCCACAGAGTCCATTAAACATTTATATATATATTTATTTTTGGTGGCAGTACCAGGGATTGAACCCTGGACCTTAACACTGAGCTACTTCTCCAGCCATTTGGATTTCATTGGTTTTTTTTCAGACAAGATCTTGGTAAGCTGCATAGTTGCCCAGGCTGGGGTAGAACTAGTGATCTGCCTGCCTCAGTCTCCCAGTGTCCAGAGATCATTTCACTGCCAAGCCCAGTTTAATTAAGCAATTTCATTTCACTACAAGCTAGGAGTGCTGTTTCCTCAGTGCTAGCCAGCTGTCACCCTGATCCCCTGAGTAATTTGGGATCAGAGCTGAAGGCCCTCCGAGACTTCCAGAACCACCCACGTTCCCATTAACCCTCTTCATCTCTTGTTTTGCTCCAAACACTCAAAATCAGCCAAAGGTGAGGTGATGGTGGGCTGCATGTGGAGACCGGCCCCACAATAAGGACAAGTGTCCTCTGCCCAGCTGTGCCACACATTTGCCTTTGTGTCACCTTCTGCTCCCCATTCTCTGTGCCTCGTGAAGCTAGGCACTGCCCTGTACAGCTCTGGTAAGATGCCAGCCTCCTCACCACCTCTTTTTCCTCAGGGCAGCGTCATAAACCTGCTAGGGGGCATTGAAGTGGTGGGGACAAGGACAGAGGATGGAGATAGGGAGATGACAGAAGGTTGGCTCTAGCTGTGGCTTTAGGAAGTGTTTGAAGCCAATGGTTTATGTCCTGTTGAGAAGTCAGTGGACTCACTGGACTTCAAGGTGAGAATTATCTCTTCCTGGAGAGTACGGGTGGAATATTATGGAGTTAGGAGTTTGCTGATAAACATTTCTAAAAGCAACCACAGCGAAGAGACATCCAAGATGAGGACTGTGGATGCCAGACTCATGGGGGCCTCACACTGGACCTCCACACTGTGCATGTTCAGAAGCACCCATGATAACAAGAAGAGGAAAGCATGAGCTGAGCCCACATGAAAGCAAGGACCATGCGGAGCCCAACGTGCAAGCAGGAGCCCTGGGCTGTGACAAGCACAAAACCCAGCACTTCCCATACAACAGTAATGGGCAGGTGGCAGAGGATTTCTAACAGCTGTGTTGCTACTGTGCATAAGACTAGAAATATATTTAACAAAAAGGCACATTCCTTTGTGGAGAATACCATGCAATTTTCCTGTAAGACCTTAAAGATGACTTAAATAAAATGAAGTAAACACTACATTCTTGAGTAGGAAGGTTCAAAAAGGCTATAATTTCCCTTTAACTTAGCATATAGTGTCAAATGCATTTCTAGTGTCAAAGTCAACACAAGTTTGAAATACCTGACAAATGAACTCAAAATGCTTATAAAGAGGAAAAATCCTTGCTCTGATAGCATCAAGATTTTAAATACACAGCCATGATTACAGATGTATAGCCAGACCAGCACCAAAGAGACTCCAGAGCTGAGTGGAAACAGACTTCATTTCGGAGCATGGCCACTGTAGGTCAGCAGGGAAAGGTCAGGTGTCTGTTTAAAAAGGTGCTGTGAGCAGTGCAGTGTGTGTGCCTGTAATCTCAGCACTCTAGGAAGCTGAGGCAGAAGGAATCCAGGATGACACAGCAATACTGTCTCAAGATAAAAAATAAAAAAGTAAATAGGAATGTAGCTCAGTACATGACTCATGACTCAGCTTCCTGGCCTGCACAACAGGGATCAGCACAAAGCTACTTTACAAGGAATGGAACCATTATGATCCCCACATGGAACAAAGGCAGGACAGTAAATATAGGAAACATCTAGAAACACATGTGAAAAACATGCACCTCCCCCAGATGTGCACAGGACGGGGTCCTGGCATCCCACTGGCTGGAGCTCTCAGGCTCACACATCTCATACTTGTCTGGGAGATACATGATGCCTCCTGTAAAGCGAGTGCTGTATGGGGCCTTCAGAAGAAGGGCAGGACAGAGGTCTGTCTGAGTTCAGTACAGACAAGGCTGTTTCCCAGATATTCTCATGCAAAGCTGACTGCATCCATAGAGGTGAACCTGCAGCAGCAGGGATCTGGCTGTGGCCCAAACAGGCTTGTGTAAGACAGACACCCTAACAGCCCTGAGACATGACAAGTCACTCTGTACGGCTCATAGAGAATTACCGACTGCACCATGACGAAGTCACTCCACATCCACTGGACTGGCCAACTTTAAAAGCTCTGACCACACAGTGTGGGCAAAGTATAGGAAACCACGCTGTGCCCACACTGGTGAGAGCAACAAGATTGCCATGTGGCTGGTGACCTCATCCTGGAGAGCACAGGGTGACCTCTAGGCTGAGATCAGTGTCTGTGTGGCCATCAAAAGCAGCCAGTGGTCCCCCAGCAGGTAACTGCAGAGTGGACAAGGTGTAATATACTCAAGTCATGGAATATTGCAGCGGGAGAAGAAGGGACCATCAACACCAGCATGTCCTGCTTGACTTCTCTTGGGTGCTGAGTCCATATACTGGTACTTGTTTTTCTGTTCTGCCTTTCCATTCACACAAATAGATCCTCATGGTGGAGAAAATGTGGTGCTCTTGGGTGGCCTGTCTTCCTCCCCAAGGACATCTGCTCTTCCTGCCCACCTAGCAGCACCACCAAAGCCTCGTGAGCCTGCTCCATCCCATGGCCCATTCTCCTCCCCTTCAGGAGCATGCACTTCTGAGACCCTGGGGCCCGCAGCCTCTGGAGTGTGAGCCAGGAGCCCAGCTGGACCAAGCAGGTGTGGCCAGGCTCTCCTGTGTCGGGGTAACATTTCAATGTGGCCACCTGGGGTGTAGAGATGGGTGTGACCAGTAAAGTCCCCCCCACAGTGGATGTAAACACCAGGTGACCTTAAAATTCCCTCCACAGGGCCACTCCTGGCCCGCTCCTAACCTGCTCTCATTTAATTCCAATCTAGCAGAAGAAAGTTACTCCGTGGCTTTGTCTTCACTGGGTAAGATTTGTGCATGGCACTTTAATTGACAGTAATAAAGGCACCTGCCTGTAGCCTACCAAAGGGAGATGACAGTCCCCAGGAGCTGGGTTTCTCGGTTGGAGAAGGGTCCTCATTTGAATTCTCATCTGCTGGTAACACAGGAGAATGAGCCAATAGTCTCCCTGGTGAATTAGAAATCACTTAGTGGTGGCCTTTGTGCATGGTGAATGAGCCCTTTCTGCGAGGTTATTTCTGCCCTGGGCTAGCCTTTCACACGAGACTGGCAGCTATGCAGATTTCTTCATTCAGCAAATTTATTCTGGTAGTCGCTCTTGAAATCAGTGCTCACGATTATGCAGCAAGGCCCCATTTGTGAAATTATTTATAGGCTCCTTTAGAAATCCAAGCTTCCTCAAGACGATGGTTTTATTGGCTGGGCGGCGACTGCTCCAGGTGAGGGCAGCTGAACACCCCTCACTCAGTCCCCTGGGCTCCTACAGGTGCTCCCCCCACGGCCACCCAAGGGGATTCTGTGGCGGAGTGGCACTGCCTCCTTCACAGAGTCTGCAGAGCAGGATCTAGCTGAAGGCGGTACAGAATAGGACCACACTTCACGCAGAGGCCCAGGTGGACGGCAAGGGCTCCGGGATGCAGGTGAGCATAACCTGCATGTCTATCCCCTCTCTTCCTCCTCCTTCTTTCTCTTCCTCTTTGTCTCCCTTTGTTGCACCTTTCAGTTGTCATGATAATTTTTTTTTATTTAAAGCATCATCACTTTCTTAAAAGACAGCATTCACGGAATTATCAGCCTATAATCAGTACTGATCAGCCTGGTTTCCCTCCACTCAAGCCGACCACACAGGGTTACATGAGGCTGGGGCTGTTGGTTCTATTGCCAGGGCTGCTAAGAATGTGTGGCAATCCCTCCCTTGGACAACTAGCCCAGAGGACAGGAGGTAAGTAGAGTGTTTGTTCCCCTCTGATGCTGCCCTTCACTGAGTGCCAGGCAGCCTCTGAGGCTGGTACCAGCTGATATTTACTCCCACTTACAGATCTGTTCTGCCAGCCTCCTTCATCAGACAAGGCTCCCAGAAAGATGCAATCCTCTGCTTGCTGGTCTCATCTCCTGTAATCCATCTAGTCACAGAAGAGTGTTAATTTTCTATTTTAATAAAAAAACATCAAGCACAACATTTATCTTTCTTTGTTCAATGGAAACGAAGCATAATCTAATTTTTTAAAATACCACAAGTGGATAATTAAGATTCAAAAATCATATGCCTGACTCAACTCATTTCCACTTCAGACACCCTAATCCGGCGCTGGCTTTGGCAATGAGGGTGACACTCCAGATGAGGAAGATGCGATCCACACACCACGCTGCTCCCCCAACAGCAAACAGTAAGTGGCAAGATGACAGAGGAAGGGCGTCCTGAGAAGACGGTCTAATTAAAAGGGAATCCGGAAGTAAGGTTTGAGTCTGGTAGCTGACTGCACACCCCAACACGTACAGACAACACTGGTGAGTTGAGGGATGCGCCTGCACCTGGCATCTCCTGGTCCCACCTCTGTCTGGCTGCCCTGCCTGTCCCCGTGCCCATCAGTGATGACCACCCCACTGTGGCAGGCCAGGCTGGGAGCCACTTGGGCTTCTCTGGGATAGTCTTGGCTGCTTTCCATGCATTCTAATCTGCATTTAACCTCCTGCCTCTGGATGGTGAGTTACTATCACTAGATGGAGGCGGTGAGGAACAGCACAGGTGAGGAGTGGCCAACAGGGATGTGAAGCTGGGCCACAGCGCTGGGCCCCTCTGCACCCACACCTGTGTGCACTGTGTCTCTCCTGCTCTGAGCTCTCCACTGCCTGGCTGACATCTCTTCTGCACATTGGGCATCACAGAGACACAATCCATTATCACTTTTGCTGAACTCATCAGCAGGGCTGGACATGATGACTGGCTGGGAGAGGCTTCCACTGTTCCCAGGTTACCGATGTGGACACCAGAGGCAGAGAAACCTCCCTTACAGGTGAAAGGGACTCAACTGTCCTGGACTAGAAAATGCAAAAAAAGCTTCAACCCATTGTCAAGGACAAGGGTGAGGACATAGCGGTTGGGCCGGCAGGGAGATGGCTCAGTACTCATGTGGTTTACATCTTGTGGGCTTGAGATGAAGACAAGGAGGCCGCCAGTCCCCACAATGAACAGGAAGGACCTTTTCCTCCCTGTACTGCCAATAACCAGCCTCCAAACAGAAGCAGTGACAGTGGCCCATGGGCCCGGGGCCCTGGGCACTCGTGGTGAGGTTGACAGTTGTTTTATTCTCTCAGGCTTTGATACACACCTGCGCCCTGTGGGCCGTAGCTCTATACCTTCTGGGCCTCACCGAAGGCCCACAGGAGCACACTGTTCCTCAAGGAGTGAGTCAAGGTGGTGAGGAGAACACTGGACAGCAGACAGCAGGAGGAGGGCCAGCAGAGGCTCCGCAGGGAGGGGAGGGCTCTTGAAAGTTGGGCAGGCGTTTGCCCGTGGAGGGGAAGGATGTGGACGGAGGAGCTTAGCCACCAGTTTAAGGATGAAGAGACACAGCTGCAGGGCCCAGATGCAAACAGGATGGGAGGTGGTTCCTAGACCCCCATCCAGCTCAAGTCCCTCCTGCAACGTGACAGTGTTTGTGTCTAACCCATGCACAGCCTTCCATACACTGTCTTCTGACAGTGACTGCAAAGCAAATGTGAGGCAACACATTGCATCGTTCAGAGGTAAAGAGAAGAGAGTCTGTACATGTTCAGTATAGACGTGGTTTTAAAGAATATACTTTTGCTGCATGGTTGGCTGAAGTCTGTGGATGTCAAGCAGCCCAAAATGAGGGCTGCCTGGCGGGGCGGCAGGGGGCGGGGGGGCCGCTCTGCTTGCTGTCCGTCAGACAGTCCCAGGTGGTTTATCCAAGCGTTGGTGGAGAGCTGTGCTCAGCCATCCAGCACCTCTCTGTCCTGCCTGCCTAAAGGATGGGTCAGGCAGAATCCAGAGTATGCTCTCCATGGGAGGTGGCTGCAGGCCAGGGAATGAGCTCTTGGGGCCAGCATCACAAGCTCCTCTCGGCCTTGCCGGCTGCCCACCAAATACTGCTGCCCATTCACTTGCCCTGCTTACAGCAACCCCAGACAGAACCCTTGGGTTCCTGATCCTACCTGCAGGGCAGCAGAGTGACACTACCACTGTCTCCCCCCAGGGGGATGTGAAACCCTTTATCTGAGTGTCCAAAGCTCCAGCCGGGGCCCAGGAAAGGAGGATAAGGCCAGGCATAGCCCGCAGGGCAGGAGAGAGTCAAGTCATATCTCTCTACACCTTTGATTGTCCAGGCACCTCAGCTGGCACACTTTAAAAGGGGGAGATGGAAATAAAGGAGTATTCTACATCAGGGATGATAAGAGGGGATGGGTGGGAGACTCCGTGCCATACCCCAGCCCACAGCCTACAAAGTCCTAGGCAGAAAGCATGGTCCTGACTCAGGGCTCGAGGGCATTGTCAGGCTCTCCCTGCAGAGTCTACAGGCTGAGTCAGGCCTGTCTCTTTCCAGCCACCTGCCCTTCCCTGGTATAGGGGAAGAGAGATGAACAAATTTTAGACCAGGATGTCATCAGGGCAACCTGACTCTTGCCTGTCCAAGGAAGGCAGAATCCTGACACCATTTACCTGCAGGGCAGCGGCCCAGGGGAGGTGCTGGATAGATGCAGTGCCAGTGCTACCCAACAGTGTGGGAAAGGACGCCACCAGGCTTACCACTCCAATAGGACAGGGAAAGGCCTCGCACCAAGGGTCTCCATTACTCATCTTTAGCCCGCAGGGGACACACATATCCATTGGGAACGGACACAGGGCTGCTGCTACAGAAGCCGGAACGCACAAGGGCACTTCCAGCATGTTTAAAGACCAAGGTCCATTCTTGCGGCTTGGTGGTTCAGTGAATTTGTTGCTCAATGAGGAATTGTATATAATGTGTATGCTACAATATTCAGAGCAAAAGAACAAAGAAATAGTCAAAGGAAACTCCAGCTTGATGACTGTTTTCAGATGGATAAGTCTTCCATGCAGCACTGTAATACATAACAAAACATAAAACTATCATACTTAACAGCGCAGTACAATCAGCAAAAATTACAATCCTATATAAACAAGGTACTCTGTATACACAAGATGTACAGAAGTAGACAAAACAAAAATAGTGCTCAGTCCGAGCAATATATCCTAAGTCCAAACAGCACGCCTGGGTTGTAAGTGGGAACAGTAGCTAAACGGGCAGGACTTTGAGTAGGGAACATGTGTACTCACTGCTCGGCTGAGCCCACAGAAGTACAGGGTTCTGCTTGGGTTTAGTCCGAAGCTCCCTCCCAAAGCCAACTTGTGCCTGTGTGGAGCCAGGGATCGGGCCGGCTGGCAGACTCATCTTTCAGATCCCAGGGTGACACCTAGCCAAGGCCTTGGACACCACCTCAGCAGTCGAGCAAAGCCCCAGGCTGCCCCAAGGGTGGCACAAGTTGGACCCACCACTGGGATGGGTAACATGAATCCTGGTGTGGACAGTATGGTCCACAGATACAGAGCACAGTGCTCCAAAGTCCTCAATCCAACAAATGTCACTCCCTTAATGCCAACCCGGAAAATGTCACTCCTTTAAGAGAGCATCCTGACTGGTTTCCCACACAACCCCTTCAACTGACCAGCACCCAGGTGTTGCTCCTCTTCTCTCACCAGGGCCATGCCTGGCAGAGGGCAGACAGGGCCATACACGGGGGAGCAGGATGCTTGGTGGCAGAGCAGAAGCATCCACATACAATGGCTGCCCTTCCAGTCTGTAAGTGCTGGCTCTGCGTGCACAGCCTGTACCCCCACCCTGTGCCAGGTACTTAAGTTTGATTAATTAGAAACTAGTCAAGGGTTCCAATTCCAATTCTCTCAATATCACTAGCATGAGCTTTTCTGTGCAGTGGAATTCAGCTGCTCGCATTTAGGGGAAAGGTAGATGGAAGCAAGTCCCTGAGCCTCTCCCACTCCTCAGTGCCCGGTGCCTCACTGCTCAGCTGCAGTCAGCAAAGGCGATGGGCTGGCCCCGACCTGACCCCATCTCCCTTCCTGCTCCTTGGGATGAGCAGTGAGACAGAAGCCAAGCCCCGCCACAAGTGGCCACACACCAAGTCTTAATGGTAGAAAACATTCTGACCTCTTTCGTCCCCCTCATAGTCACTGCCCGGGACTGAGTGGCACCATGGGTAGCACCAGGCTGGAAAAGCTCTGGCCACAAAGATGTAGAGCCAGAGTGTGTGCAGAGGGTTTCAGGCAGCAAAACTGCTCTGTGGGGCCACAACTGGCCTCAGATCTGGTGATAGGAATAAGCCAATTTGGGGTCACCGAGTCTAACACCCACCACTCCTGGAATGTGAACCTAGGTGAGTTGTGCAGATGGGAAACAGAGGCAGTGAGGCCTCTGTCCTCTGCTTAGCCTTGACTGAGCTGAACAGTGACCTGAAATCTAGAACCGGGGCATGGCTCAGGAGCCGGGTGCTCGCCTAGCATGTGAGAAGCCCTGGGTTCCATCCCCAGCAAAGCAAAGAAAATAAACCAATAAAATAAACTTCTTTAATAAAAGAAAATCTCTAAAATGTATGACTAGTTGTTTTCAGGCCACAGCTACACTACAGTGACTGATACCCGTAGTCCTGCAGTAGGCACAGGGAGCAATCCACCCCCATCAGGCCAGTCCACAGCAGGGCTGGCCACCATCCCCAGGACTTCAGGCTCTGCCACCCTCCCAGGCATCCCTGAGCTTTGGGCAGATGCCCCACGTAGGTCACTTGGACTTTGTGTAGGAGACAGGAATTGAGGACCAGGGCATCCTGCAGGTTCTCAAGGCAGCAATGTGGTCAAGCTCCACCCACTGTGTGTGAGCACCCTGAGTGCTCCAGAGCCACCCTTTGCTAACCACATCCACATTCTAAGGACGAGAAGAGACCAGTCAGGCCATTTTGCTCTGGTCACTGAGAAGTTATGGTTGCTAGTGGCTTCCCCCAAGGCCAGGTCCTGGAACTGAAAAGCTCAGCAGGGAGGCTGTATTGTCCCGAGTGAATTCTGACCCCACACACCGTAGACGCCTTCTAAGGTGGGGTGAGGCAGCCACCCAGCATTGGCTCCAGCTGTGAGCTCTGGAGAGCAAGGCCCAGGGAGAAGGAGGCACAAGGATTCTGGCTACACCTCCCACCACTCCCTCAGTGTGCTGTGGAGAAGGTACACAGCCTCTCTGAGCAGGGACCTATACACTCATGTCTCCCTTGGGGCCCATGTGATGCACATCCAAGTCCCCAGCACCAGTGGCACCTCAAGTCCCCTGTCTGCTCTTCCCTCTGGGTGGGTGAATGTCACCCTCAAAGCTAGGACCAAACCATCCTCTTGCTCTTGTCACCCACCCTGCTAGGTTTTCACTCCCCACCTCCCTCCACGGGCCGCTGGGCCCCTGGTTTCCAGACCCTGAGAGGGAGAGGGAGATGGACACAGATGCTGCACCATTTCCTCCTCTGCTCAATCCTCCACAACCTCATCATTCAGCAGTTCTGAATTTTTGTCTCAGGCTTTTCAACTGAACGTTCAGCCTGACTGTACACGCTGGCTTTGTGAGCATTTTAATCAATATATAAATTAGCCTGCACTGGGCTGCATCCTCCATCTGGTGCTGACAGCAGTGCAGGGTGGACAGGAAGCCTGAAAGCAGCTCTCTGCTTCTCTTTCCTCTTCTCCTGCCCACCTCCCACCTCTCTCCCAGCCCTCTAGTTACTCAGGACAGAACCAGCTCAGAGATTCATCAAGGACAGGTTGAAAGACGGCTTTGCAATCTGAGGTTACCCACAAATCAAGCATGGGTGACAAACATGGGAAAGGCAAGGTGGCCTCTGCACCTTCCTCTCGGGGAGCTGGGGTGCTCTGTACCTTCCCCTCTGGAGGCAGCCTTTGTCCCTGCGGTGCCTCCTATGGCTCCCAAAGGGAGACCTCAGGACTAGCACAGCAGGATGTGCCAGGTCCTATCCACAGGTTCCAGGCTACAGTGCCAAGGGCTTCAGGTTTGGGTCAGGAATAGATGTCCAATGTATTCACGAAATCTGAGGAGCAACAGGCAGGGAGCTCTCTGCAGAGGACAGATAGGACACCAGGAGGCCAGGGAGGGCACTTAGAAGGGGCTGTGGTGGAGGCCAGTGTGGAGAAGGGGATAGGGGAACGGCGAGAAACCCTGAGGATGCAAAAGGAGCTGCCTGGCAAGGGCAGAACTCGAGTGTGGCAGGGAATGGGCGGAGTCCTTGGGGGCTCACTGCAGGATCAGCCTGAGGAGACGCCAGTCTGTAGTATCACTTGGGATGGCAGTGAGAAATGAAGACCCAAGGCAGGGAAGAGGCTGCAGCTCCTCCCACAGGAAGTGGCAGGGGATGATCCAGGGCAGGAGGGGCCACAGTGTGGATAGCAAGGGGCCAGAGGAGGCTGGGATGGCTGCTCAGGCAGTGGCTGGCCATGCGATACCCAGCCCGAGAGAAGAGCTGCTGAGAGATGGCACTGAGGGGTGACACATATGAGAACCTCTGTCATCAAGTGGAGCACTGAGACCCTGCAAGACCTCGCCATGGGACACCAGGAAGTCACCTCTCCATGTCCTGTTTACTCCTAAATATCAGGATGGACATTGTCACATCTCAGAAACTATGCCACAAATCCATCCAGAGGAGGCTAGGTGGTCAGCCTGGGACCTGCTATGTGCACTGTGATACTGGACATTTCTAGTCCACTCTGGGATGCTATGACAGATGCCTCGACACCAAGTCATCCTCACAGGACAGACTCATAATCTGCAGCCCCAAGCTGAGGCTATAGCACTGCAGTGCGAAGGCCTTTGAGCTGCAAAGCCCATGGCGAGAGAAGAAAGTGCGGGGGACCGCTGGTCTCACTGCTGGTCAGGATACTGTCACTAAGTCCACACACCCTCCAAGGGCAGAGTGCCATAGCTGTCTCCTCCACAGACCCTCCCAGCATGCCTCGGGATTCGTTCCCCAGCATGTGGGCCTGATCACAGTCAAATGAGGGCAGAGGGTTCTCCCTGCCATCTCTCTCTGTCCCCTCATGGGACAGCTGGGCAGGCTCAGGACAAGGACATCCCGAGGCCCAGGGCCCTGTCCTGGGGGAGCTGCCCGAGGGTCCCCATCCGTCACACTCTGCCCCTGGTGAGGCAGCTCTCCCAGCTGTGGAGAGAGACCCCAATTAAACGCCACACAGCTGCCAAATGGACCCTTGGGCCTTTCCCTAGAGGTACCAGCTCTCCAGATGCTTCTCCAGACAGAGAATATGGGGAGAGGAAAGAGGGCAAAGGAAGAGAAGAATACCCCAGATGGAAACCAGGAGGGCACCTGAAGCCACGGGATAACACTGTTTAACACAGAGAGGCTGGGACAACCTACATGCCCAACAGGTGCACGGAGATGTATGTCATGGGCAATGTTGGTAATGAGCTCCCCCGCAGCTGTTCCATGTCCCATTTTTTAGATATCTTAATGATGTAAAAATATCCCAATTAGATGACGTGAAAAGACCAGGGTACAAACCGCGCTGTTTTCACGACCTAGCAGCACTGGGGAGTGGGCACAAACACATCAGCAGTGTTTGGGGTTTGTTTGTATATGGCTGCATTATGTATTTTCTGCAGGGAGCATAAGCAGTGTTTATGAGGAAGAAATACTTAAACACATTTTTTTCAAATTTGTCCCAGCATCAGCCACCTCCTGGCACAACCAAGATGTAAAGGACACTTGAAGCTGGCAGCTTTACTGAGCTGGGACAGAACCTGGGCTTCTTGGGCACTAGCCTGGCTTGTTCTCAGTGTGATATGAGTGGGTAATTGGCCTGTGGCCTCCAGCATCCATGAGGGGCTCTGGCGTGACAACACCTACAGGCTGCAGACAGGGCATGGTGGCAGCTTCTGGGCATCCCTCACCCCCTCCTGGGGTTGCCAGGACCTAGCCTTGTCCCCAGCCCCTCTGAGGGACTGCACAGCACTCAGGAACCATGATGTGCCACCTCTGCATGACTCAAGGCCAACAAGGATGAGGGCAGCTGTGTGTGAATTTCTGGGAAGCAAAACTCTCCCTTCGTTGTGCACAAAACCCCAGCCGCCGAGGTTTCTTCTCTGGACAGCCCGCCACAGCTTCCTTGCCCTCTGTGTGGTCCCCACTGCACTCCTGGAGAAGCTCACACCCGGAGCTAAGTGAGCACATGAGAATGGGTGACTAGGACACCGGGCCCATGAGGACAGGGACCTGGCCATCAGCACAGTGTCTTCAGACCCTCCTGGTCTCAGCACTGCCAGGGATCCCGGGGACCACATACAGGAGCCACTGTCACCAAATGTGCATTGGACACTGAAGAAGAGGACACATGTGAAGCACGAAACCAAGAATCACAGATGTCACATAAGGGTGCTATGCAGAGCCAGGCTAGAGACGAGAATGGCCCCACAGATAGGTCCTGCTGGGCAGGGCTGGGCCCCAGGGAGAAGGTGAATGACTGGACTGATGTCCTCACGGAGCTTCAGCAGGAGCTGGGTCTGAGCTGATGCAGGAAATGACAGGTTGGGGTGGTTCACAGGGAAGTTTTATCAGGGAAATGTGACAGCCAAGCCTGAGAAATGCCAGGGACCATGAAGGAAACAGAAATGAGCTCTTTAGAACAGGACACAAGGGTGGACAGTGCTGCAGGATCCAGGTGTGTGGCAGACAGGAGCTGGGAGACTTTAAGGTGCCTGAGAACAGGCATCTTCTCCCACCCACTTAATGTGATCATATCCTCTGTGGACCTGGTGTGAGGCCCTCGCTTACAGGACAGAGTGCCTCATGCTGTGCTTCTTGGCCCTCGAGGTCCATCCAGATCACATCCCAACCACAGCCCAGCCCTGCCACATGGCAACAGTCACTGCCAGAGACCCAAACTTACACAGATACTAGACTCCTCAGGACTGTGCATGCCGCTCTGCGTAAGTCACGCTCTGAAACGGCTGTGTAAGGCTCGTCTATGAAAGCCAAGCGTGTGAAAGCCTGTTCTCATTGGTCGGGGTGAATGATGAGAAGCGTGCTGGGCTCCTTGGTGATGGCGTGAGTTCATCACAACACAGCGTGCCTGCCAAGTGTGCACCCTGAGTCACACGCCAGCAGAAAGGT
Organism: Petromus typicus; assembly: GCA_004026965.1. Taxonomy (NCBI): domain Eukaryota; kingdom Metazoa; phylum Chordata; class Mammalia; order Rodentia; family Petromuridae; genus Petromus; species Petromus typicus. The sequence goes on from PVIR01021929.1 coordinate 28,068, forward strand.
GCGTGGTTTTCACGGGGGCTGCAGGATGTGTGGAGAGACAGACGGTTCACAATTTTCAGTTGACAGTTTGGAAAATCCCAGTCTGGCTTTACAATGCCAGCTCTCCAGTTAGGATTTAACACCTATTCCAAGAAAAGTTGACAAATGAATGTCAGGGAGCCACACAATGCCATTTTCATTTACCAGTCAAAATGACTTTTCATGTCCTTGATAAGCCTACAGATAGATTTATTCTAAGCCATCCCCTGGAGTCAGGACGCAAGCTCTCACACTCCACAGACAGGGCTGGGGCTGCTCTCTTTCCAGGGCCCAGTCTGCTTTCCTCCCACTTGGCCGTGAAGATTCCCTGAGGCTCTGAATCGAGAGAGATTTCAGACCTCCTAACCATCTGCTGGCTTGCCATGTCCCCGTCACGACACCCACTTTGACCCGTTCCAAAGACAGTGTTTGGGGACAGTGATTACCCAGGTCCCTGAAACACTCTGTCACTCAGGGAGAAAGAACAGAAGCAGAGTGAAATGAAGTCAGCCTCCTTCTGCGACATGCTCTGCCTTATGAAAGCCCAGTGGGTTCAAGAAACAAGACCAAGGGGCCGGGGAGTTAGCTCAGTAGTTCCGGCGCCTGTCTCGCAAGCGCAAGGACCCGGGTTCGATTCCCTGGTAACCACATAACAATACTGGGTGTGGAGACCCACACCCAGCAGCAACCAGTACCACATACCACAGTGCCGGGCGTGGTGGCTCACGCCTGTAATCCCAGCACTCGGGAGGCAGAGGCAGGAGGATTGT
>PVIR01021930.1:0-29316 GCA_004026965.1 Petromus typicus
ACCAGTATAAGACACAACTTAATTCTCATTTTTTCCCATAGCCCCACCCACCCTACCACCCCCCCATATATATAAAATTTGTTTCCTTACTTTTTTGTTACAATCTCCACATTGTCCCCTTTCACCTTATTTTACATTGAGCATTTTCTATTTCACAATATATAACATACAATGCTAGGACTCATTTACATCTTCATTTATAATGCAGTTTTTTTAAAAAAAATAATCTAAAAGTTGGACTTCCATTTGAATGGCTAGGCTTCTCCTAGGTATCTTTTCATAAGTAAAAGATGACATAACTTGAGTCAGGGATTTAGCCCAGTGGTTCCAGCACCTGCCTTGCAAGCAAAAGGGCCCAGGTTCTCTCCCTGGTAACCATATACAACAAAGCCTGGCATGGTGACTCATGCCCATCAGCAATCAGAACCGCATAACACAGTGCTGGGTGTGGTGGCTCATGCCTGTAATCCCAGCACTTAGAAGGCAGAGGCGGGAGGATTGTTATAAGTTCAAGGCTGAGTTCAGGCCCAGCGTGAGCTACAAAGTGAGACTCTGTCTCAGAAAAAAAAAAAAAAAAAAAGATACCACACCACCATGATACATGCATACCCATGTTTATAGTAGTACAGCTCACAATAGTTAAGATTTAGGAATGGCCTAAATGACCACCAACAGATAGATAAGGATGATATGGCATATACACGTGATGGTGATGGAATGTTATACAGCCATCAGGAGAGATGAATCTGTAGGAAGATTTAAGGGCACTGAGACTATAATGTTAATGAGTTAAATCAGACAGAGTAGGTTAAATATAAAGTGGTATAAAATTCAAAGTATACATAAAGAATGAAATAATAAAGAGATTAAGAAAGAAGGAAATAGACTTCTTGGAGATAAGGAAGGGAAATGGCAAGGGAAGAAGGGAGGTCAAAGTGGGAGTATATGTATGTGTGTGTGTGTGTGTGTGTGTGTGTGTGTGTGTGTGTGTGTGTATATATATATATATAATTTTTTTTTTGAGACAGGATCTCACTTTGTACCAGGCTGGCCCTGAGCTCAGCCTCAAACTCACATCACAGCAATCCTCCTGCCTCTGCCTCCTGAGTGCTGGGATTACAGGTGTGAGCCACCACGCCCTGCACTGTGGTATGTGAGACTGATTGCTGCTGGGCATGAGTCTCCATACCCAGTATTGTATGTGGTTATCGGGGGATCAAACCCAGGGTCTTGCACTTGCAAGATAGGCTCTGGAACCACTGAGCTAAATCCCCAACTATATATATATATATATATATATATGCTGATTCTCCAAAATGAATGCAATTATTATATATCATAAGCACATACCATTAAAACAGAAGCAACTTAAAAATATAAAAGCTTACAAAAATATAAAGAAGAAATAAATTTTGGATAGTTGTACCATGTCTTTGGCTTTTAAACTGTCATAAAATAATCAAAAAATTAAACCAAAATGCAACACAAAAATATATTATAAATGTTAATTTATTATAGAAGAAAGGAAAATGGTTGAAATTTAGTGACAGCTCATAGTACAGAGTTTGTGAGGCCTAAGCTGTGCCCAGCACCATCCTGCACTGCATAGGTGCACTGGTTTTTGCCCTGTATCTTTTTGCACTTTTTGTGGTTAGGCACATTTAGACCCATCAATAGTGGGCACTGTGCAACAATGACCTACGGTACTCAGTACAGCAATAGGCTGAGGAGATTTTTAGTTGAACAGCAGCCTAGAGATATAAGTGGCTCTAGCTAAGTTTGTGTAAGTAGCCTGTGATTTTCATACAATTACAACATTGTCTAAAAACACAGTTTTTCAGATGATCCTCTATCATTTAGCTCCCTATAGTTGTACCGGATTCAGAAGGATACTTCCTGATCAGAAATAAGCTATCTAGGGCCGGGGAGTTAGCTCAGTGGTTCCAGCGCCTGTCTTGCAAGTGCAAGGACCCGGGTTTGATCCCCGGTAACCACATACCATACTGGGCATGGAGACTCACGCCCAGCAGCAACCAGTACCACATACCACAGTGCCAGGCGTGGTGGCTCATGCCTGTAATCCCAGCACTTGGGAGGCAGAGGCAGGAGGATTCCTGTGATGTGAGTTTGGAGGCTGAGCTCAGGGCCAGCCTGAACCATAAAGTGAGACCCTGTCTCAAAAAAAAAAAAGCTATCTAGGAAAAATTATTTTCAATTTTAGAGAAAATAAAATGAACACTGAAGATTTATGCTGCATCTTGATAGAGTCAGAAGACATGGATTTTTGAATCTGTGATAGTTTGGGTTCACCGTCCACTTGCCTGACTAAGGAGTTGCCCACAGGATTAATACAGCACACTTCTGGGTTTGTGTGGGGGTGATAGAAGCATGACCTCTATGTCTGTATCTAGTGCCTGACCCACTCCAGCCCCTGGTGCTACTCTCCTGCTCTCTTTCCAGCCACCAGAAATTGAGGAGATTTGCTCCACAACACCCTTCCTGCTTTACAGCCTATCAACCATAGAACAGCACTTATGAAAACACAAGCCAAATTAACCATTCCCTTCTTCAGTTGTGCCCATTGGGTCCTTGGTCCCTGCAACAATAATCTGATTAATAGAGTCCAACACAGCTGGCCAGTGTCCTGGCTTCATTACTTCTAGTAGTTCAATCTTGTTAGTTTTTGAACATTTCTGAGTATTTTGCTAATGGGAAATGAAAATAATACTAATTTCATGGATTTATTTTACAAATTAAATATTGCAAATACCTAACAGCTCTATTAAGCACACATACTGTATGTTTGATAAAAAGTTATTTCTCTTCTATGAGGACTCAACATAAGGCAGTACATGAAAAATTAATGATCAAGTGATCAGAATCAAGGTTCTAGGTCATAATCAAATGGTACAAATGTCAGGCAGCAAAGCAAGGCCAAGATTAAGGTATAAATAAACAATCACAAATAAAAAAGGAAGAAAAGGCTATTGGGGTAAAAGAGGGGCAAGTGGAAAATCTAAGGATTTAAAAACACTAATGTGGAGAAACAGGAAGCGCTGGGAGAGGCAGACAGAGCTGAACAGGAAATGTTCCTCGGCAGCGAAGATTTTCTCTTAGTACAGAGAGTTACCTGGTCTCTAGAGGGAAGTTGCTATTGACAAACAGGGTTGAGGGGGTTCTTGAGAGCAAATTAGAGCTCTTGCTACACTTAGGAATGACCCAGCAATCCTCACTGGGGAACCTTATTCCTCAGGGTTTCAGGAGCAGATTCAGTGAAGAATTGTTGTTCATCAGTAAGTAAGTAATAAGATGTAAGTAAAGGAAAATCTTATTAAAATGACTCAAAGCATAAACATATGCTTGCTTATGAAACAAGAACTCTAGAGGTAGGTGTGTCAGTTTGGAAGTTCACTGACACTACCATAGACACACCTGCTTTCCTTTCTTCCAGAAAAGATGCTCTTAATGCTACACATGTCACCTGCCAGCAGAGCCAGCAAATAGCCAGCCACAGCTCTACACTTCACAGGACATGCTCAAGCAGGAATGTTGAGTGACTGCAATGTAAAAAGGCTTTCTCATTATATCTTTCTCTTACTAGAAAGGACACTTTTGTGCCCAAAAGACCTTCGATTACCTCTCAGTGGCTTGACTCTTGTCCTCTAGAATGTACACTAGCCAAAACAGCAGTTCTCCTCTAAAGTCAACCATAATGACTAATATCAAACAAGGGATATGGAAGCAGAAAAAATAATAGAGTTCTTTAGATAGGAAAGTAGCTGATTCTGGCTACTGGAGAAACTACCAAAGATGTGCTACAGGTCGTGAGAGACTAAGGAGTTGAGCCTGATGTTGGTCTTGCCTTGGTGCTACTCTCTACTCTCTGCTTGAGCAGGTCCTTTGTTTTTAAAACAAGGTTGACTTTTAGGGGTGGGGATGACAATATTCTCATTTTATGGTTTATCCCCACCCAAATTCATATTGCAGTTTAATCCCCACTATGATATATTAAGGGGATAGAAATGTAATCCAGCTACAATATTCAAAGCTGACGAACTTGAGAGGTGATGAAGATTAGATAGAGCAATCGGGTAGAACCTTCATGAGTAAATGGTGGTGAGTGTATAAGATGAAATACTTTAGAACAGATAAATACATACATACACACACACACACACACACACACACACACACACACACTATTTGCCAGTAAGAAAGACATTCACAGAAATAGTGCTTTGATTTTGAATCTGAACTAAAAGAAAACTTTTTGTAAGTCACCCAGTCTGTGGTATTATGTTAGTAGCAATAGAAAATGAACTCATATAACTCAAAAATGTATTATTTTGAAAATTAAAGAAGCTGAAGCTGTGAAAACGCTTTATAACCAGACTCACAACAGGATGTAGACATGATTTCCACTGGAAAACACCCCAGGGAATTTGTTTCCTGTGAGACAAGTGACGATTCATTTGAGACGAAAGGTACTACATGTACTACATTATCATTATTATTACAACTTTTGGAAAGATTGGAAGATAAAACACAGTCCTTGATGCCAAACACTAAATAGCAAACTACATGGTTTAGAGCTTTTAAAGACACACCAAGCCTATGCTGATATGGGAAACTGTTAACAGTGTACAGGACAGAGCCGCTTTGAATGTTCTGGGAAACACAGAAGAGTCTTGAGGAACTCCAGTGGGAAGATACCTTGGCAAAATCTCTGAAGGAACAGTTCCAGTGTGTTAGAACTCTAAGTTACCATCAGAAGAAAACTCCATGGGTGAATAAAGAGATAAAAGCAAGGAAGAAAAGCCAGAAGTTGCTGTGGCTATTCTTTCACGAGAATCTGCTAACAGTGACAAGAAGGGGACTGTTATCTCTGTTTCCTGATAAATCAACCTAGCCACTTGGCAGTGACAGCAGGGCAAACACTGAACAGCCAGAAGAATGATGTCAGCATCAGATGGGACTCGGAGCTGGAGAGGCCTCTGTCCTTGTGCCCAGGCATCATTGATTTCTCTGTCACACTCTCATGGCCTTCTGGAAATTGCTTGGTGAATTATTTATACAGTGGATTGTGATCAGAAGTTTTCAGGTCAGGATAGTTGGGGAATGATCAAGGCTCTCTAGACTACCTCACTTTCTTCAATGCAGAGGGTGCAGCAGCATTGGGGTATCATGGTGACCCCAGGATACTTGTCCTTTCCTTGGGGATGATGCTTATGTTTTTAAAAACCTACATATCACTACTAAACTGTCCCCTCTGCTAGTCATCTCGTGTCACAAGCTTTCCCCTAGAGCTCTTCCCTCGGTACATCAGTACATTGTCTCCCCTGTCATAACACGCAGGTGGTTTGACACTATCACTGTTCTCATCTGGTCATCCTGTCTTTTCTAAAATTACTGTTTTCTCTAGAATACAATTTTACAATAGCTTCCCCTGGAGATACTGTTATAAAGAACGTCAAAAGATAATTGCTGCCCCCTCAATGAGCTATTATGTAGGTCATGTATATGCTAGAAATAGGACAGGAGGCAATAGAAATGAGTAAATAGATCAAAAAGGGCACAAGAGAACAATAGGCAGAATAAGAAGTAAAAGCAGAGATCAGCTCCCTTCAGCCAGTCCTTCAGCATGCCTCGTACAAGCTGACGTTCAGCAAAGCTTCAGAAAGTAGACAGACATTAGAAAGTGTGACAGTCTAGTGGAGAGGTTAGATATGGGAACGGAGTTCTATTTTAAAATGTGTTAGCTAAAGATATTTTTGATAATACAGTAAGGGAGAGGTGGTGTTTAAGTCTTAAAGAAAAGTAGAATTAGGCTGCAAAGCAGAGGAACGGGCCAGAAAGAGGCAGAGTAAAAGAAATAGGAAGTTATACAGGAATGTGATTCATAAGGCAAAGGCCTGGCCGTGATCAGAATCATGGAGAGATAACAATCGTGGTAACACTCGTGCTTCATAAACCCAGTGTACTCACAGTACTCGTCTCTTCCTCACAATAGACCAGGGAGAGATGAGCACTACGGTCCACACCTCATAAGAGAGACAGTTGAGGCATATATTGTATCTCCCAGGAAAGACCGTGTCTCCAAGACGCTTGGCTCCACATCCAGGGTCTTTGCCTGCTGAAATTTGGAGCACCATATACTCTGGTGACTTCTGAATTCTGAGGATGGCCAACAAAATCATGCTTTTCCATTTCCATCTAATACCTCACATATGATTTTTCTTTTACTTTTATTTATGTTTATTTTATTAGTACATGTTTTCAGTTGATGCAGTTTACAGTTATCTTGGGGGATGATTATAGGTAGTTATCACAGCTGGTTTCTTTATTTAAAATGTCTTTTTTCTTCATTCCCTCCCCCTCCCCTCCTCCTCCAATTCTCCTATCTCAGTTTTCATTCTTGTTGATATTATTAATCTGAGTTCATATTATAGCATATAATATTTACATGAGTTGAGGCCATTAGGTTCTTCTACATAGTTTATCTTTAGTCTACCTTTTCCTTTTGACTACTGCCCTGTGCAAGAGATTCATCTCCTGGTCCCCTTCTATCCATATTGTTATTTTTTTCTTTGCCTCACCCAAATGAGAGATACCATATAGTATTTAAGCTTTTGTGTCTGTTTCATTTCATTCAATATTATAATCCAAGTGCATCCATTTTCCCACAAACATCTCGAATCCGCCATTCTTTCTGGCAGAGTAGTACTCCATTATAGATAACTCACTTTCTCACAATCATCCGATGGGTAATACTCCAAAGTATATCTGAAACTGAACACTGAACAAACAAACTTACTGTATCTGGCATTTCTTTGGTTCTTTCTATTCAATTAGGTTTCACTTCATTTAAATTAAAATTCTGATCACAATCACTTGATGAGACCACCACTAGATGGTGGGAAAACTAGTAGCACTCGTGGCTGGTTAAGTGAATGATAACAGAACTGAGTCGGTAAGAAAAGGAGGGAATTCTGAGGATGATTTGTGTGAAGTGCTTTGCTGAGACACAGAGCCAGCACTGACTGCATCTTCCCTGCATGCTCAGCTGCTGTAAACACCCCAGCTCATTAGACCCAAACACACACAGAAAATGAGTTCTTAACTAGCTCCATATTGCAAGCCAAGAACTAAAGTACAGAAAGCTGAAGGACCTGGCTTATCCATTGTGTGGCTGTTGGGGAAACTAAATCTTCATCCTGAAAAAGAATGTACTCATGTACCTTTGAATCCCTTACATGTCATTGGGATGATTAGACTCTCTCCAATTTAATTCTTCTCAGCATCTTTCTTGCTTCAAAGTCACCCTCTGAGGTCTGGCTGAGAGAATGAGATAAAATAGCTCATATGATCTCAGAATTGCTACATACTCACAATTATATCAGAGCAACTCCAGAGTTGTTAGTATTGCTTTGATACTGTTGGCTTTGGGGCTAATTCTTTCCTGTTTCTGGAAGTTAGAATGTCTTAATATATAGAAAACTGCAACTTCTGTAGTAGGATAAAAGGCTCTTGACTTACTAGTAATTTATAAAGCACAGACAATTTTTGTAAATCATTAAAAATCTTCTGAGTTGACAAATACTTACCAGGGAACTTTAATACACATCATATCAGAGTATGCATAGTTTCAGGTATAAATTCTGGTACTTCATTACATGTTTATATTTGTTCTTGTTGTAGCAAATCTCAAATAAGTTAATTGCTTTGTTCATGTGCTCAATGAAAAATTTTTTTAAAAATTCACCAGATTGATCATGTACAGCCATGCCTTTGCCCTGAAATACAGTGTGAGAGTTTGAGTATTTTTTAAAGAAGAAATAGATTTTTACCATGGGAATCTACATAAAGTTGAATTGAGAGGATTCAAGAATACAATTAAACATATGGCTTAATGAAGTCTCCCTGACAGTGAATCTATCTTTAGGAAAAGACCTTCAGCTTTCCTGCAAAGCTAGGCCAATGTATGAGACAACATTAAAAGATTCCAGGATGCACAGAGAAATATTTTGAGAATACACATGAAGTAAGCAAATCCTGCATGCTCTTTTGTTTCCTGGGAATCATGTAGGTGGTCTGAGCAGTGATTGATTCTGAATCTTATTCCCTGTTACACCTGCTGAAACTCCAGAGAACTTGTGTCTTGAAGAGGTGTCACTTGAGTAAGCAGTGAGCTATCCTTTGCTGCCTCCAGTCCAAGAAACAACATCCCTGTCCTTAAGAGAAAGGCCCACATTTCTGTTGAGAGCATTTTGGGTCAGAGGTTCTTCTCACTTAGATTCTGGGCCTGTTTGGTAAACCAGATGGTCTTAATGGCAGCACTCCCTCTCCTGGAACTTCAGTTCCCTGGTATATAGAGGATGAGGCCAGATAACTTGAGGGTTTTTTCCTTTCAGCTGTGACATTAGGGCTCACTGTGTGCTGTTCTTAGCTGTTCATTCCCAAACCAGGCTTACTCAGGTTCCTCGATATGAAGTTAACATTTCCTTCCAACTCTGTATCTTGTCCTTTCCAAGAGGAAATTTTTTTATGATTGCCAAGGTCTCCAGCAGTTAAGCCAGTCTTCTGGTGTTTTCTATAAGAATAATTTTAATAACATGTTCTCCATTTTTAGTCTATTAGTCTGTCAGAGGCTTCAGAATCAATCCCTGGGCTTCTCAGACATTTTCTCTAGGATGTGAAGCTTCCTGGTATATGAAAGGCAATTTTACTACTGGCTTGTCGATCAAGTTAGCCTCTCTCAATTGTTTGTCCTCCACAGCTTTTCTGTTTCCTGTAAAGCTTGCTTGGCTTTCACCTCTTTCTCCGTCATTTGTTGTACTTACTTTTCTGAGTTCTCAAGAGTGATGTCATGTAGCCCACTTAATGGGCAGCTTCCATGCTTCTCAGATCACGTGCCTCTATCAAGTCCAGCATGCCACGCTCTGTGAAGGGATGCACCAACTATCACCGACAGGGCTGTCTGTGAAAGACAGTTTTCACATGGACAAGAATTTTAAAACAAATACATTCATATGCCCAAAACAACATTTATACCTGATCAGATTTTAAAAGAAGAATGTAGTGAATCAAGGAAAGTTTTCATGGCACATAGAACGAATGATGTTCTCAAATATTATGAATCCTTTAGAAATTATAGAACTCAGAAATATTAAAAAGACGAAAGCACTTGTAACAACATGGATGTATCTGAAGGATATTATGTTAAGTGAAATAAGCCAGGAACAAAGACAAATGCCACATGCTTTTATTTATATATAGCCTAAAAATCATGAAGTTACATAAGCAGAATGTAGAATGAGATATTACTAGCTGTATGGAAAGATTAGAGAGTTGTTGGTCAAAGGATATAAAATTTCAGATGGGCAGCAGCAATAAATCTGAGAGATCTGTTGTATAAAACATAACTATAACTATTAACATTTTGGTGTATACTGAAAGTTTCTGGAAAAGTAAATTTTAAGTGTTCTCTTGACACAAAAAGGACAGGAGGTAGTGGATATGTTAAATATCCTGATTTATTCATCCTACAATAAAAGCATATTTCAGAACATCATGTTGGACATCATAAATCTATACAACCATTGTACATTGAAAATAAAGGAAAAAATAAAAAGGTTAAGATTTTTGAAAAATAGAAAAATTTTGACACTTTTGTATAGATGGGTATATATATCTGCATGTATATTTTACATATTTGTATTTATTTTTGTGTACACACATTGGTTCACCAAGCAATAGAACAGTTTCATCCTGGATTTCCTTTGGTGAAACTTTAAAAAAATTCTCCAAGAGGGAAAATCCCATTTTATAGACATGCTATCATCAGCGCAAGATGATTTATTGCACTATTACATCGTGCTTTTCTTGCCTATAAATTTCCCTCCCACTCATTTCACTTCCTTGCCTCAGGACTTGTGGTTTCCCATGGGAATGAGTGTGCCTTTGAAAAGTGGTAGGGAACAGAGGCTCTTCGAGGCTTAGGAAAGAGACAGAGCTTGGGCTCCCCGAGAAGGACGGGGCTTTCCACGCTACGGAGCAAACCAAAAACCACGGTTCCAAGGTCACCTCTAGGCACCATCCTTGCCAGGGACTCATGAAATTCAAGCACGATTCGGAAACCCTAGAATCTACGTCTGGAAAGAGCATGTGTGGCCCAGGGCAGGGGGAGCACGAGGGTTACTGATTGCCTTTGACCAGAGGGCACTCCATAAGAGTCTGGACACACACGGGTCAGACACCGGTGCCATCCATCTCAGAGGGCAAGCAGCTCGAGAATAATGGTCTTGAACTTTCTACCAGGAAAAAGGAATAGAGATATTTTAAAGAAAATAAGCAGTGTGCTTCTTTCCTAGACTTTGGGGCTCTGATTTATTCTAGCTGCTTTTGAACACGTACTATCCCCAAGTGTTAGTATTGTCTTCAATGTTGAGTGTGGAGACAACAAATCAGATTTGTTTTTAGTTTTTCAGAAAGAAAACAAAGACAGGGAAAGAACATATTTTATAGCTGAGGTGTCATCAATGAAGAACTTTTGAATGAATTTGAGTAACTACAGTACCCTGTTCTTATTTATATGATATTGAAATATTGCCAAAAAAGCAATGACTATGAAGCCAAGTCAGAAAACCACTGTCATGGAGTCTTCATCAGCATGTGTTAGATTTTGCTATATTAAGCAACTCACAGCTGGGCTGCCTTAGGAGTGTAGTCACCTTGTACGTGGCAGCTGCAAAAGAAAAAAAAGCCCAAACCCTGCTTGTCGGTGATATACAGTGTAGCCAAAAGGCTGATGATGCATCTGTGATGTGCCAAGGATCCAAGTCCAGCTGCTGCCAGTTCCCCTGGTACCTTGTTTTTACTACGCTGAAGAGTCACTTGGGGTCTTGGAAGATTTAATTCAGTTGTCTCTGGGTCTTGCCAACAATGATTCATTTCCTGGGTCCAATTTTCTCAGCATTGTGACTGTTCTCTTCTCAGAGATGATGGTAGAAATTTAGCACAGGGTCTTGCATGGAGCTTTCTCTGCAGAGGCCTAGTGACCATAATGGGGTTGTCTGCACAGCAAGCAAGTCATTGTGAGCTGCGTTCTGTAAATCAGTTAGAACTGAGGTCCCCACAGATACAGACTTTCTTCATTAGATAGAAGCAAGTTGCAGAGGAGACAATAGATGGTGGTGTGGAATCTTGGGTTCCAGTTCCCACTTTGCCGTCTTCCTCTCTCACCTTTGGTCTCTGTCCAGCACTTGTGCTACCTTTGTGAAGTGCTGAATCTCAGTGGTCTCCTCTGTAAAATCAAGTGGTTCCCATGAATGATCGTGGAGATGACTCCCACACCAGTCACTGTCATTATGTGTATACTGCAGTGACTGCTAAAATAAGTTTAAGTATAGCAATCATCTTAAGACAAAAAGCTAAAAACTAGAGCTTGAAACTGTCATCTTCATTCTGTTCCCTTTGGTATTTTTTTCCCATTTGATATTTTTTGCCTTACTATGCTCTCTCCATCACCATGAACAGATACATAACATGCATATTCTGAGGAGGTAATCCTAAGAAGGAAAGCTCAAAGCATGTATTTTTCCAGTATATAGAAGTACTGTGGTTTCACTTTGGCAGTAATGCCATATACTGAAGGTCATTAATCCTGTTTTCTTTTTAATGTTGACTTTTCCATTTAATTTTTTATTTCTTCATAATAAAGTGGAAATAGCACTGACTTACAGCTTTTTAAATTTCCCCCTTAAAAACTCAGGTGTTTTATTTTTCCAGAGAAAAGCCTCAGGAACCCCTGAGCAGGTTGACGGTAAATATTGTCATTTTCAGTTAGAAATGAGTGAAACTAGGTATGATTCAAGTCAGCCATATGAGGAAAGTCAATATTAACAGGATACTGTCAGAGTGCAAATTACAAATTCCCTGAAGTTTTCCTTGAAACCATGGAGAATAATCTTTTCATACAATGTCTTTATGATTTTCCTCAATTTTAATAATCAGAAGAATATAATTTTTAGCAATTAATTTTGATCTACTAAACAGTTAAACCTTCTTACATATAACATCGATTCCCTTTCATTTTGATGTAGCCACAGGGAAACCTCCAGCTCTCGTATTTGAGAGACAGAAATTTTAATTTCTCCCTAAGTAAGCCCCAGTGTAGGGAGGGCTTGTGGGTCGCAGTGTTGGGAATGTAAGAACAGTGCCCATTTCCCTCCCTGTTACTTCCATTGTCACTCACTTCTACACTAAGCTGAGCAAGACAGACCTGGGCCAACGGAGCTCAGCCTCTCTGGACAAGATGGAGTCTGGGATCCAACCGTGCTTGTGAGAAAGAGAGCTGGCTTCCAGATGGACCTAGTAGTTAGTCTATCTGCTCAGACTTCCTCTGTGCTTTTAGGTGAGTGGCATTGATTCTCTAGACAGCTTGGTTTCCTTTGATAACCAGCTCTTTAACACTTATTTTCAGGGTGTGACAAGGATTAAAAATTATGAGTAATGTATCTGGCACAAGATGCGTGAGCAATGAATTGGAGGCATTGTTCAGTGCCCCCTCAACTCCACAACTTCACATATGGTCACATTTCATTCACACTTTCAACCTCTCTCCAGAGGTGGGACTATTTCTGGAAGGTCTGCTGATCCTGCAAATGGAAAACAAACCAAACATATTGGAATTATATATATATATATATATATATATATATATATATATATATATAACTACTCTTTACTAAAAAAGAATAGTAATTAAGTGACCTTACTCATATCCCCCAAGCTCTTCTATTGGAACATGGGGGACTGCATCCCCACTCCCTCTTCCTCGCTGGCCTCTGCTCGGCACCCACCCACTTACCATGTGCAGCTCTTTGAACCAGTTTTTGTGCTTTGCAAACTCATTTTATCTACAGAATTTGTGTATTATGTGTAGGAAGGGATTTCTCTGAACATCTGCTACACCACTGCTGGACACGGACAGTCATCTCAGTGACGTCTGCCCTGCTTTCCCCACTGAGGTGCACCATCCCTGAGGGTCCTGGTGATACAGAAACCCCTGACCTGCCCTTCTCCCACCTCCAAAGGCTCTTCATGTATATTCCAGAATTAATTTGCCAACACCCTTCTTCATTTTTTAAACTGATCTTATTGGTACATTTTATATACACGTTATGATTACAGTCAGCATTGAGAATTTGTACCAACACCATTTTTCAGTCACATTAAATAGAGACAGCAAAGGTCCTGGGATGAAGAGATTCAGGTTTGAATATGGTCTGTATGCCTTATTCAAACTTGTCATGTGGTCTAAATCAGGTAACATCTCTAAGCTCAGCCTCATCTGTAAAAAGTAACAATAATTGTTATCCCACTTGTCATAATTACTTATGCTGAAGAGAAAATAAAGCAATATATGCAAAAAGTTTTATAATGAGTGATGGTACTAAATATGTAAATCATTCTGAGAACTTGACCTACAAATGAAGGCTATATCTCACCATCATTTGTTCCTGAGGACAAGATCTAAAAAATTATTTTATATGGAATTGATTTTGCTACTAGGTCATTGTGTTTTAAAGGAGAAACCTGCATAGTACAAAAGGAAGTGTCTCGTGTACTTTCAGGGTGTGGTGTGAGTGTTTTGGATGGTGGTTTTCCCCTTCCTGTGCCTCTGGAGTCAGCACAGACACATACATATGTGACCAGCATTTCTCTTTCCTCCACAAACTATCTCATTCCTAATTTCTAGTGATTGTGTAGCAACAATAATTGCAGGAAGGCAGCTGGCTCCACAGTACATACACTGGCAGACAACAGGCCAGCTCCAGCTGGCTCCTTGGGGACAGGTCATAAAGCCATGGTGGCTGCCAGCTTGAAAACATAAAATATTGGAAGTTAGTTTTAACACTTCCCCAAGAGGTGGTGTCTTATGCCCTTATTGGAATTTAAACTGGAAGTTGCCTCCAGCCATCTGCTCACCATCTATAGAAACTCCCCAGAGGCTTCCCATGGGCCAGTGATAATATTGAGGCTGCTCCTCTTCCTTATTGGGAAACTGGGTGAGAGCAATTCATAATGGGAAAAAAAGCAGATATGCAGTGTCAGCCAGGGAAAAGTGCAGAGGAAGAAGGGGCAGTGTTAGCTTAAGAGCAGGAAAGAAATGTCCCCTAAGGATTATGTTTTCTCAAGGTAAGACAACTACCAGAAATTCAAGTTTTCAGAGTTTTATGGGTTTGCCAATGTCTTAGCATTGGCCTGAGTCCTAATGTTGTATATAAGCACACACATAAACACATTACCTTGCTGTGGAGTTGTTCTTGTATCCTTCTTTTGAAATCTTCAAAAATGGCTGTTAGCTACCAACATACTAATTCTCCTGTCCTCCTTTATTTTAATTTCAACTGATCTTTGGTTAATTCTTAGTTTTTTTAAAGCAGTAAATCTCACTTGGATTAGTAACAACTACCTGAAATACTCATGAGACAGCACAGAGCTTGCTGAATGCGTCAGCAACAGTGGCTCATCCAAGGCCTGCTGGGCCCTGGGGCAATTCTACTGCTCAGGACTCGCATGACAGAGGAAGGAGAGCCACCTGGCCATCAGAAATAGGGGCTGGGAAGATGCAGGAGTGAGGAGCTAGCTGAAATTTTGCTAGCATTTGGGGACTGGTACAGGTGGTGTGATGCCTCCAGCAGGGGACCTTTGGGTGAGGTGCCCCAGATCTGACATACCATTCATACTTCTATTGCTTGCTTGTTTTCAATGTCTATCTAAACAATCTCTACCAGATCATTTATTCATTAATACAGTGTCTTAAAATACTTTGCTTCACAACAGGGATAAGTTTGGACAAATACGTCATCAGTTGATTTTTATTTATTTTTTAATTATCTTTATTGGTACATTATGAATATACATCATCATCACATTCAACATTAAGAGTTTGTACCAGAATATGACATGACTTGATTCTCATTTTTCCCTTATCCCCTCATCCTGCATCCCCCACCCCCTATAAACACAATCTTTGTTTTCATTTTTCCTTATTATTACCACATTCATTTTCTCCTTGTTATTTACCCTTCCACTCTTTCCTTTTAAATATTTTCTACTTCACAATATCAACCATCCATACTACATGAGAACTACTGTTCTCATTTACAACTTCATTTTCTCATACCAGAGAAAAGATATGATATTTATACAGCTGTGATTTTTATTTCTGGGCAAAGTGCACTTACAGATACCTACACAACATACTGGGTCATTACTCACGGTGGTCTGTCCCTTGATGTAATCAAGAAAAGCAAAACACAAATGTATGAAGCCATTGTGGTATAACACGTGCCATTTCACAGTACACTTATTGTCTTTATAAGTGGAAGGAATACACTAAAATAACAACAAAAGTTTACGGGGTAAATGCATAGCAATCACTGATCACCATTACTAAGTATTATTCATTATGAATAATTACATGTGATATACTGTGACATAGCCAGCTGTGCAAAAAAAATTGTTTACAACAGCATAACCACAAATACCTAAGATTCAATGACACCAGTGTCTTTGGCCATCAGCTTGCTAAATCTCCATTCAAATCTAGTAGGTCTTCCTTTACCAGAATGTCACCGTATTGCACAGGAGTGTTGGCTAATCTGTACAACCCAACATCAAGTAGTATAAATCAAGCATTAGTCAAACAACTATTCAATTCGTACTATTATAATAAACAGAACACAGTATTTGAAAGACTAAGAACATTCAGAGTTGGGTGCCCGAGTTTTCTGACTTAACTCAGCATGAAGGCATTTATTTTCTTCTAGTCTATTTCTTTCTCACCTGAAACTTGTCACCCTCTTTTGCCTGATTAAACTATGTTTAAGCATGTCTTTTTTCTCATGACTCATTTTTCCGATGTGGGAACATGGTTTAGAACAAGGTTATAAGCAGACAGCTTGGTTGTTAAGACTGACGTAGGCTTCAGAAGTCTTTGGGTTTAATAGTAGAAAAGTTTGATAAAATCTCTTAGGTACAAATTAAATCCAAATGTCTTGATCATGTCACAATCAATTCTTTGAATGTCTTTAGAGAAGATATGAGTTTGAAAGTTGCTTATTCCCTTTTATTTCCCTTCTATTTTGCCCTTTAAATTATTTAAACTTTGGGTTTTTCAAATAAGCATTTTGTATTTAATCATCTGTGTCTAACTTATTTCCCTTAGCTTATAAACTCAAGGAATACTCATTTTATCCATTTTCCAAATGTCTAAAATGTGTCTGATCTATGCACCTACACCCCATGATGAATATGTTCATTAAATATTGCAAATAGATACTAATGAAAATATTTTTTAAAAAAGCTGTCTATATGTAACTATATTTCTACAAAAAGGATAATTCCAAAATGAAAAGGCAGTTTAATCGGGACATAGTGGAATAAACTTTAAATGTGGGAGAGAATGGCTAGGGAAAAGGAAACTCAGAGTGTGGTGACACTTTAAGTCTGGGGCAGGCAGGCTCACACTTCCCTTCTGACACTTGGGCTCTTTGGATTTTCTCAGAAACCTCATGGAGAGAGAAGGAAGCAAGAAATTTATTGGTTTCATGTTTACCAGGCAGCCCTATCTTACCTACTTTAAATATGAGGCTCACATTTTTAAAAAACAGCTAAAGGGGACCCTTATTTAGATGTGGAGATTAATATCCTTACTCGCCTCTCTGAACTGTACTTAAATGGATCCAAACATAAATGCAGGAGGTACATTCTGTAGGTTTATTAATTACTTCATTCCAAATAAATTTCAAACTTTGCCTTGGTTCACGTCTTGATTAGGTTTCACATAAGAGATTGCTTTATCATTGTAAATATCCTACCCCATTCCATTTTTAATTAAATTCTAGTGGTAATTTCCAGTGTAGAAGGACAATTCTGGGGAGACACTGTGAGTACAATATAATCATAAGGGAATATTATATGTCACCATTAGTGGCCCAGGGAAAATTCCTATGTAAAAAAATTTAAAATTTTAATTAGAAAAACTCATAAAATATCTTAGATATATGACTTTTGTCACCTCCCAGGAGCTTGGTGTTATCTCATACATACATGTACACATCCTTAAATGTTATGAGTTTCTTTTCATTGTCAATAGACCTTTTACTTTGTACTTTTGTATAAGTAGTAGTGTCAGGTATTTGAAGCTCTGTAAATATTTCTCATTGTGTACTCGCTATTAGAATTTTCACAGGTGTAGAATTTTGAAATGCACCATCTTTAACAATAGCTGATTTTATATCTTTGAAGAAGACATATATCCTCTTCCTAAAAATCAATTTAAAGTGCATATGAAGGACAGATTAAGTAAATTTTCAAGCAATAATCTAGCCTTCTTCTCCTTAATCCTGAAATATCTCACTAGTATTTTAGGATTCTAAGGCGCAAATATTGAAGCTAAGTTTTAATTAATTATAGAAAGTTTTATTACAAGAAGAATTAAGAAGAACTAATCTGAAAGCCATAAGGCTCTAAAAAGCTGTCCAGCACCTCAATCTCTTTGACAACTATAAATCCGTCACTTTTGTCAGAGGAATAAGTCACCACTTTATTTCTGTACTTGCTGACCTACACTTTCTAAAATCAAAGAGAATTAAGAAAGAGACATGTTATTTTCTCTTGTGACTTGAAGTTAGTGACTACTTCTGGACTTATGGTCAAGGAAAAAAAAACTGGAAACAATCCATGTCTGATAGCACTCATTAAAACTAATATGTAAGAGATCAGTCTTCAAAGCTAATATTATAAATGTATTAGAAGAAAAATTTTATTTCACCTTAGACAAAGATATTTTCAGTGCATCAATAAAAAAAATTGAAAAATAGAACTTCATCAAAATTTCAAACTTCCACTCTTTTTGAAACTGTTCAGGGAATAAAAATATAAGCTGTAGACACTGTACTGGGAGAAAATATGTGCAAATCACATCTCTGTAAAAAGGACATTCTGAATCTATAAGAAAAAGGAGAGAAAGCAAACAATCACAAAAAGGAACAGCAATTTGCATAGATTCCCTCCTTGAAGACAGATATACTAACGACAAAAAGGCTCCTAGTCAGTATTTTTAGTCCTCAGGGAAATTCAAAGTCCATAAGCTCATATCATAAACTTACTGAAATGTCTAAGCAAAAGAATCCAGACCTCTCTTATCCCCAAAACAAAATACAGTGTGCAGTTCTGCTGAAAGAAATTCTGTAAAATGAAAGATAATCCATAATGGTGAAAAACTGAATAGTGACATGGGATGAGGGGAAGCAGGAAAGTCAGGTGGAAGAGAAAACAAAGAGACTGGGAAATTTTAGGGGTGATGGTTGTGCTCATTAACTTGTGATGGTTTGATAACTCCACTGAACTACTGGACTGGACGTTTCAAATTGTAAAGCTGTGAATGTGCATTTTGCTATATAGTTATTATATTTAAATGATGAGATTTTTAAAGGCCAAATAAAAAAAGATGGTGTTATCTTTGTACTATCTTCTTTATGGGACACATAGAATCTATAATTCCCAACATTTGGGATAAGGGAATGCTAATATCATTAAAATATAATAGGAGATACTTCACAGTCTGGGGTAGCTGTAAATGTTTGGAATGTTGTAACTCATATATTTTACAGAGCATGAAATTCTAAGGAACAAAGAGCTTCTAAGGAGAAAGTTTTCTATTAGCCACAGCAATTAGGCAAGAGAAAGAAATAAAGGGAATAAAGACAGGAAATGAAGAAGTTAAGTTGTTTTGTTTGCTGATGACATGATAGTCTATCTAGAGGATCCTAAAAACTCAATTAAAAAACTGCTGGACCTAATCACCAAATTTAGTCACATAGCTGTATACAAGGTCAAAGTTCAAAAATCAATAGCCTTTGTATACACAAACAGTAGACCCATTGAGATAGAAATTGGGAAGTCAGTCCCTTTCACAATAGCACCCAAAAAAAATAAAATACCTAGGAATCAATCTAACAAAGGAGGTGAAAGACATCTACTCTGAAAACTACAGCACTCTGAAAAAAGGAGATAGAAGATGATATCAAAAAATGGAAAGACATACCTTGCTGCTTGCTGGGTAGGAAGAATGAATATCGTCAAAATGGCTATACTCCCCAAACTACTATACAGATTCAACACAATCCTGATTGAAATCCCAACAGCATATTTCACAGATCTAGAGGAAAAAAAAATCCAAACTTTCATCTGGAACCACAAAAGACCTAGAATAGCAAAAGCAGTTCTAAGCAACAAGGATATGGGTGGGGGCATTACAACTCCAAACCTGAAACAATACTATAAAGCCACCATGATAAAAACTGCATGGTATTGACAAAGTAACAGACCTGAGGATCGATGGAGTAGATTAGAAGATCCATAAACTACTCCAGTTACACTGAGCAACCTCATCTTTGACAAAGGAGCCAAAAATCCTCAATGGAGGAAAGATTGCCTCTTCAACAAATGGTGCTGGAAAAACTGGGTTTTAACTTGCCAAAGACTAAAGCTAGACCTAGCTCTTTCAGTGTATACCAAGCTAAAATCAAAGCGGATAAGAGACCTAAATATTAAAACAGACACTAAACCTGCTGCAAAACAGGTTAGGTAAAATTCTTGAAGACATTGGCTTAGGGAAAGCCTTCTTGAACAAAACCTCTATAGCACAAGAATTGGCAGAAGAAATCAACAAATGGAATCTCATTCTTTTAAAAAGCTTCTGCACAGCAAAGGAAACCACCAACAGAGCGAAAAGGCAACCAACAATGTGGGAAAAAAATCTCTACCAGCTGTTCCTCAGACAAAGGGCTGCTATCTAGAATATATAAAGAGCTCAAAAAAATCAGCCAACCCAAATTTAAAGACCCAATTAAAAATGAGTATCTGAAATAAATAGATACTTTTCAGAGGAAGAAGTAAGAGCAGCTAAGAAGTATATGAAGAAGTACTCAACATCATTAGTCATTCGAGAGATGCAGATGAAAACAACACTGAGATTTCATCTCACTCCACAAAGAATGGCTGCCATTTCAGAATCAACCAGCAACAAATGTTGGCAAGGCTGTGGAGAAAAGGGAACCCTTTTCCACTGTTGGTGGGAATGTAGACTCGTACAACCCCTGTGGAAATCGGTGTGGAGATTCCTCAAAAAGCTCGGATTGGAGATCCTGTTTGACCCCGCCATCGCTCTGCTAGGCATATACACAAAAGAATTAAAAGACTCATATCACAGTGATATATGTGCACCCATGTTTATAGCAGCTCAGTTTGTGATTGCTAAGTCTTGGAAACAACCAAAATGTCCATCAACTGGAGACTGGATAAAGATGTGGTTCTTTTATAGAATGGAGTATTACTCTGCCACTAAAAATGATAAGATTGAGTCATTCACATGTAAATGATGTATCTTGAGGACATCCTCATAAGCGAAATAAACTGATCACAGATGTGTAAGTATCATATCTTTTCTCTAATATGAGAATATTAAGTTGTAAATGAGTTGTAGTGTAGTTGATATTGTGAAGTAGAAAATATTTAAAAGGAAAGAAAGTGTAAGGGTAAATAACAAGATAAAAAAAATGTGTATATAGGGTGCCAGGGGATGCAAGGTGGGGGGAAAAGGGAAAAAAATTAAAAAATAAAAGAGAGAGAGAGAGAGAAGGCTTTCTGTTAGAGCTGGGGAGACGACATAGCCAGAACCCTCGTGGAAAGCTCCAATCCCCCATGAGTCCTACAGCAAAAAAAAATTAACAAACAACAAAATAGGAACCTTGAGGAAAAGGCTAATGCTGGGCTCAACTCTTGCTACTCTGAGCAGCAGCAGCAAAAGGCCAAATACTGCACAAGCAGAAAGAGGCCAATACCCTGAGTTCACCATACTTATATTTGGTACCAAGACTTTACACTCATAATCCTAGCATGCATAAAATAGGGTGGTCATCCACAATAACCCCTATAGTTGAGGATCCTGTAGGGCAGGACAGACATACTTAAATCTGACTAAGTCCCAGTAAGTCTTAAGGCCAGTAATTCTAGTGTAGTAGTCCTTGCAGTTTAAGATCCTGCAGGACAGGGCAAATGTGTGCAATAATCCCAGTAGTTGATCCCACAGGGCAGAGCAGACATCCATAAATCCAAGTAAGTAATTCATAAATCTGAGTAAGTTGTCTGCAGTTCCCGTGATTTTAGAAGCTGGGAAGAAGATCCAAGACTACAGAGTACTAAAGAGGAGAGCTACTCAGTGAGGTCTTACTTTCCCCTGTTAAAATGGTGGTATAACTCTCATTGTCTTCAAAATTATGCTTCATTTTGCTATGAAAATAGACAATTCTTGAAGCTGTAAAAAAGATAAGGCTTTTAGAAGCAGAATGTTGGGATTCTTAAACAGATACTGCCAAATATTTTCTCTCATTTTCCTGTAATTTCATCTATATGCAATGAAGATCATTTTCTGGTCTGTTTATTTATGCCCAGATGGTTACTTTCTGTGTTGCAATGAACCCCTTGGTTGTAGTTGCAGCCCCATTTTACCTTTAAGGAAAATGAAATATACTGCCATTTTCCCAAATTGCATACTCATACTAATTTTTAATCTTTCTTGCCTGCTGGTTTTCTCTAAATTCCTCCACTCAGAATTACTTTAGAAGACATTTGTTTCCACACATTTAAGTCTTTTGAAAATTCTATTTGAGCAAATATATAAATGTAGATGAAATGTAAAATGGAAGAAGGGATCCTCTTATTTTCAGCAACCAATGTCAGTGTTCACTTGTGATCTGAAATCAAGTTGAAATATAATTTATAGAGATAGGCCTTCCAACTAAATGTCTCTACCACTAATCCTCAACCCATAGACCAAAATCTGACTAAACACACCATAAGGTCTGTCATTTACTGCAAGACAGTTTCTCTGCTGCTTGCAAAGCTTTTATTTATTAGCCTCAGATTCCTCTTTAGTAATATTCAGGTTGTTCCCTCACAATAGCCTTGTGACAAATAAAACCAAAAAGAGCATCAATCTGCAACACAAAAAGCACAAAGTACACACTGCTGTGTGAGATGAGCTAGTGACATCTAAGACACATGACTCTTGGCTGTGAAGAACTATAATCAGTAGGAAATCAAGGTAAAGTAGGTTATACAAACTCAAGGCCAAGACTTAAGTTTGGAGATGAGATGTTCAATTTTATCACCTACAAACTGACCATGAATGAGTAACTTAACACCTCTGTGCCTTAGTTTACCCCATATAAAATATAATTATATATTCTATAATTAAATAAAGTCATATAAATTGTTAGAACAATGCCTAGCAGTAGCACTCAATAAAGGAAGTATAGTTAGACTCCCTATCAAGATAGAACAACCACCACCATCTCAAATAAGTTATTACACCTATTTATATTCTAAGATGTACTTAATCTAAAGTCTTCTACCTTCCAAAATCAGCTCCTTAGATATGTTTTTAAATTGCCTTTGGTCACTTCTTGTCATTGTATCTCATTTTATTTCTATTTGATTATTTTTTATGCTATTCATTCTGTGAGGAAAGTGCTTCCGATAAAAATTCAAAACAGAGTACATATAGTACATTTCCAGTGATCCTCAATGACAGAGGTAAGTCTGAGTTTAAAAGGGGGAGAGGGCACCAGATTTCTCCCACAGCCCACCAGAACGGAAGGCCAATAAATGCTGAGGAAATCTACTACAAGCACATCCAACCCAGAAGTCTGAATCTCAGCCTCACTGTAAGTAAATACTTCTCTGGAGGTCATATTTACAGACTTACTAACATAGGCCTTAACGTAGCCCCAAAATATTGGATCCTAATTCCTGAAACTTGTGAAAGTTACCTCATTTAGAGAATGTCTCTGCAGATATGATTTATTTAACAAGTTTATAATAGTGAAGTTGTCCTGGACTACCTAAGTGTGCCCTACATGTTATCATAAGAGGTCCAACTGGCTTCTAGCTCAGTAGTTCCTTAGACAGTGATACAAGAGGCCTAGAAGTTAGAGGATGAAGATTTTTACACTCACATCCACACATGCATGCACACGCACACAAACAGAAAAGGCAGAGGAAGAGACTCGAGCAGTGGTGGCATACATTTTAGTTTCCAGTAATAACAAATAGCCCCCCACAGCATGAGTCATCTGGGCCTACTACTAGAATAGAGTGACAAGTAGCCATAAGCCAAGAAATACTGGTAGCAATCAGTGAAGGAGCAGGACATGGATTCTTAACATTGCTTCTGCATGGAGTATGGTACTGTCAACATTGTGATTTTGTTTCAGCTCAGGAAGACTTGTAGTTCCCCAGACTTGTGAGTGTTTGATGTTTTAAGTCACTAAGTTTGAGAAAATAAAGATGTAAATGAGTCCTAGCATTGTATGTTATATATTGTGAAATAGAAAATGCTCAATGTAAAATAGGGTGAAGGGGGGAAATGTTGAAATTGTAACAAAAAAGTAAGGAAACAAATTTTATGTATATGGGGGGTGGTAGGGTGGGTAGGGCTATGGGAAAAAATGAGAATTAAGTTGTGTCTTATACTGGTACAAATCCCCATTTTGGAGTGCAATCATGATGTGCATATTTAATGTACCAATAAAGATTTTTTAAAAAGTAAGGAAAAAAAAAGAGTAGAGCAAAAGAAAATGGAAGTACTTCCAAAGTCACATAACTAGTACATGAAGGCAGAATGTGGATTTTTGGCAGTAACGCTCTGTCTTAGACCTGAACACAACACCGCAATGCCATATCACAGGGTATGGTGGTTGGTTACTTTTCTCAAGGCTGGGAAACAGAACACCTGACACCCACAGGTTAAAGGGGAAAAGGTTTATTTTGGCTCAAAGCAAGTAGACTCCTCACTCCATGGTTGACTGCCTCCAAGGCAGGGTGGTATGGAGGAAGGGCATCACTGAGGAGCAATAGTTCATGGCAAGGCACACAGAAGGCAGCAAGCAGCAGCAGCCACACAGCCTTCCTTTTCTTCTTTTATATTCTGTCCTTTGCAGCCTGGAGAGAATATAAACAAAAGATTGATTGATGCCACCCATACACAGGGTGGGGTACCCTTAATCACAGTATCATATCTTTAATCCACATTCACACACACTAATCCAGCCACTTTTAAAATTAGCCACATTTTACTGCATCAAAGTTGAGGAGACACCCAGATACAAGCTATAATATACAGAAATCCCAATACACTTTGGGAAAAAAATTTGTTTCTATTTCCCTATTTCTTAACTCAGAAAAAAAAAAGGCAATAGTACAAAAGCCAACCATACATTTCACATTCCTCCAATTTCATGAATTATGACAAAGTATAATATGATTTATGACAGTGATATATATATACAGATATATCTACATCATGTGCTCTTAATAGTTCATAAAACTTCTATTGCCATATATTTCAAACAGCCATTGTATCTTGTTGCCTACAGAGTCAATTACTTCTCAAATATTTCTTTGCATTTCCTTCCAAATCACAAATCTTTATTATGCCATTCTTAAGTTTAGAATTCATCAATCATGTCCACAAAATTAAATTCCTGTGCATGTTTCACATACACACAAATCTTTATATTCTCTCCCTGGGTACCATTTCCAGTTCAGGAAGTTTCCTTCCTGTTCTTCAGACTCTGTCTTATTACCAACTCTCTGAACACTTTCTCACCTCCAGGCAAACTGAATTGATTCCTCCAGCATAGCTGTCATTTAATTTTTGATCTTCTGCCTGTGCTATCTTCTCTTCTTGTGGCCTTCTTCTCTCAGACCTGTCCCTGTAAGCTAGTAAACTCCTGACCTTTTAGAAAACATCTTGTGTTTTAGTATCATTGGGGAAATATTAGAGATGCTTTTGGTCATTCAATAAATATCTGTTTAGTAGTGGAGTGAGATCCCATGGCCAGATGTCGTGCATAATCTCTCGTCAAAGTATTTCTTTTTCAGTATATTCAATGTTTTTTTTTTCCATAACTAGAGAGAATCCATACTTTCAGGAACTTTCAGGAACTTTCATGACTACCTTTTTGTATCTCTCCACAGAATTCAATTTTTGGAAGAAATTTTCATTATATACAAGTGAGTGAAAAAAAGAATAAATGGATAGTTATTAACAGCTATGAATATATAAAATGCTATAATTTCAAGAAGGGGAAAGCCTTTACATTAACAATTTCTGAAAATTCAAAAATATTGAATTCTGGGAGCTAGAAATTTTGCATTAGAAGAGACTATAGACCAGGGTATGTGAAGGAATATATTCTCAAAGTCTCTGAAATAACAGATGAGTCACCTGTCTGATCCAGCAGTGGATCTGAATATCACTGGAATACACACATGTGTGTACACATCACTGACATAAAAATCATTACCTGTATCCTAAGACTTACTGACTGGTTTCCCATTCCATTACTAAACTGGTTTCCCATTCCCCTAAAACATGTTGGCAACTTGGACTCATACTGAGTTCCCCCTGATGTTCTGGGGATTTCCATCTATTCACATGAATTTCTGTGGGAGACAGGGTGAGAAGACAGTAGAACCCTTGATTCACATGAATTTCTGTGGGAGACAGGGTGAGAAGACAGCAGAACCCTTGTGGCAAGCTCCAGTCCCCTGTGAGTCCCACAGAAAAAGATTAACAAACAACCAACAACAAAGTTGGAACCTTGAGAAGAAGGCTGAGCCTGGGTGGGGCTCAACTCTTGCAGCAGCAGAAGGTCAAATACTGCACAAGTAGAAAGGGGCTAATACCCCAAACTCGTCGTATCCTTATTTAGTACCAAGCCTTCAAACTATAATTCTAGCTGGCATAAAACAGGGCAATCCCAAACCTTCACATCCAAAATCCTAGCATGCATAAAACAGGGTGGTTATGCACAATAATCCCTGAAGTTGAATATCCCATAGGGCAGGGCAGACATTTTTAAATTTGAGTACATAAGCCCCAGGAAGTAAGTTTTAAGGCCAATAATCATAGTGCAGTAATCCTTGTAGTTTAAAATCCTGCAGGGCAGGGCAGATATCTATAATAATCCAAGTAGATGATCCCCCAGGGCAGGGAAGACATCCTTAATTTTGAGTAAGCTGAGTAAGTAAATTCGAGTAAATTGTCTGCAGTTCCCAACATATCTTTCCCCCCTTTTATTAATGTAAGTATATTTTGAGGAAAAGCAAGTACACTCAACAATAGCTTGGTCTATAATTAATAATAAAAATAATTTTCCTTAAAAGTTTCTACTGGATGTTTAAAATCAAGTTATAGTGAGACCTTTAGTAAATAGAGTAAATCTCTTGCTATCTAACAAGGTCAAATAGTCTCCTCAGGAAATATTTTGGAACCATATAGAATCTTTCAGGTAATCTGTCAGTGTCAGCCATCAGGATATGTTACACCCTTGCTTGACCATTATGCTTTCTGCACAAGCATGGGAGATTTTTTTCTCCAGGTAACATTTCTTTGGTGCACTTTTATAGAATTATAGGATCTCGTGGAGAAGGTTTCCTCATGTCCTGGATCTTCAGTAATAGTAGTTGACCTCAGAAGGCTAGGGCCAAAATATTGGCTACCTTTTTAGCCCAGTTACCTTTCTAATTCTGGTCTCTAAATTTTAGTTATTAAACACCCAGAAGAGAAGATCAGTAACATTAGTATGTACAACAGGGGTAGTGAACTCAACCACTACAAATCTACCTGCATACAAAGCATTCAGGATAAAAATATAGTTAGAAGGCTATTACAGTTGCCAATCATAGTTGTTCTGGCGCTTGAGTCACTAGCTAATGTAAAGGGACCTTATCTAAAGAACTTCAAATAATATTTTAGTATAACAAATGAATCTCTAATGTAGAATGGCCACTGTTAAATATATTTACTCCCCAAAATGTAAGGCAGATGTCTGAATCAAAATGTGAATACCATACAACTACCAATCATAAATAGATTTTGCATGCCAGAAAAGTAACAAAGTATACAGCTTAATACCCAAAGCATCTTTTGCAATCATATAAAATCTTATATACATATCACAATATATCTACAATTTATGTAAATATTTTACGGCAGCATTCTTAGAGCTAATATCTTTGAAAATGACCAGTGCAACTAATTTGCAAAAACGCCGAGAAAATATTTGTTGGGGTGTGTCTCCCATAAGGTTGTGAAAATATTGGTGGTCTCATTAGTGAACAGAGACCAGAATAATTATGTGTTGGGCAGCTGCTCCTCTGTTCACCAAGAGGAGTTCCATTTAGTAGTCTCCCATACTTTAAGGGTTTTTATTCATATAAAACTTGTTTGGGTTATGACAATCAAGAGAACACATAGTACTTTTATAAAATTAATCTGAATATCACTTTGATCAGATAACATGCAAAAGCAAACATACCCTTCTTTCCCACAACATTCATCTGTAAGTTAACCCAACCATAGGTGGATAGCCTCTAGAAAAACATTTTCGAAGATGAAAAGGAAAAGAAAAAGAAAATCAGTATTTGAGCTCAAACAACACAGACAAATCATACAATTGGACAAACAAATAAATAAACATATAAGACAATATATACAATTAGAGCACACTGAAATATATTTGGCCAAAATGAACCACAATATTTCCTATATATTATTTAGGCTTTTAACTGCACTCAAGACCAGTCAAAAACTTTCTGTAGTTCAATTAACAGAAATATCCTGTGATTAGATCCGGGAGGAATAAAAATACCTTATACCTCCCAAAAAGGAAAAAAAAAAATTTTTTTTGAACTCATGCACCTATGCTTGTTTTCTCCCTTGGGGTGATGTCTAGGTCCTAGAACTTGTCTTATATTTGTTGGTTATCACAGGTGGGGTGAGTCACTCAAGTGTGGCTAGTTCATCATTTTCAGCAGGTTCCACCAGTGTAACCTGTGATCGCACTTTCTGAGAGCAGCCACAAGATTTTGTTGGTATCTGTCAGTACAAAGAAAAACTTCTCCCCCAAGTTACTAAAGCAGCAGGGCCATTCCATTTTTTGTTTGAAAATCCTTCCGAAGGACTTGTGGTTTCTGGGTTTTTGCCATGAGATCTATATGCCAATGGAGCATAGCAGTGGTTGCATAAAACAGCTGCAGGATTTTAAAAATTAAGTTAAAAAATGGTTAGATCTAAATGGGCTTGTGGAGGCAGCTGACTTTCTCCTTTTGATTGTTTAAGTAACTGATGTTTGAGGATGGCATGGGCTCTTTCTACTATGGCTGTGCTGTGGGTTCAATGAAATACCAGTATTATGCTTAACATCCCAGGTGAGAAAGAATTTGGGGATAAGTTTATTAATATATGAGGGGCCATTGTCAGTCTTAATGGCTTTGGGCATTCCCATAGCAGCAAAAGTAGACAAGCTATGTTGTTTAACATGGTGCCCTTTCTCAACAGAGTGACATGTGACATGTGTGAAAATGTATCTATAGAAACACATACAAATTGAGACTTACCAAAAGAGGGGATGTGTGTCATCCATCTGCCAAATCATATCACTAGCTAGACCTCGAGGGTTAGTTCCTTTGGTGGGGGGGATGGGCTGTGGAATCCTTTGGCAACTAGGACAGGTCATAACTATTTGTCATATCTGAGCTCAAGATAACTGAAAATCATGTTGTAGTGCTTGGGAGTTCTGATGAAAATAGTTATGTGATTCCTTAGCCTGACCAAAAGCAGTAAGAAATCCTATAAGCTGATCCACTTGTGCATTACCACAAGAAAGTAGTCAAGGAAGACTGGTTTGTGATCAAATATGTCCAATATAAAAGAGAGCAGTTCTTTGGCAAATATCCTTTTTTAATCTTTTAAAAAATAGTAATTAAGGTTCCAAGGTAGAACAGATCATAGCTGCTTCCAGTCTCTGGGTTAAAGGAACTACATATGAGGAGTCACTTAAAATATTAAGGAGGTGGAAAAAATTCTCAATCATAAATAAATAGCTGGCAATTCTTTTTTTTTTTTTTTAGGTTTTTTTTTTTTTTTTTAGGTTTTTTTGAGACAGGGTCTCGCTTTGTGGTTCAGGCTGACCCTCAGCTCAGCCTCAAACTCACATCACAATCCTCCTGCCTCTGCCTCCCGAGTGCTGGGATTACAGGCGTGAGCCACCACACCTGGCACTGTGGTATGTGGTACTGGTTGCTGCTGGGTGTGGGTCTCCACACCCAGTATTGTTATGTGGTTACCGGGGAATCGAACCCGGGTCCTTGCGCTTGCAAGACAGGCGCCGGAAC
>PVIR01021931.1:0-28941 GCA_004026965.1 Petromus typicus
GAGTGTCATGTCATTAGCAAATAGTGACAGCTTAACTACTTCCTTTCCTATCTTTATTCTTTTTATTTCTTTTTCTTGTGTAATTGCTATGGCTAATATTTCCAGAGCTATATAGAATAAGAGTTGTGACAGTGGACATCCTTATCTTGTTACTGATTTTAGCATGAAAGTTTTCAGCTTTTGACTGTTTAGTATCATGCTGGCTTTTGGTTTCTTATAAATAGTTTTTATTAGGTTGAGATAAAGACCTTCTATTCCAGTTTTATGAAGAATTTTAATCACGAATGGATGTTGATTTTGTTGAATGCTTTTTCTGCATCAGTTGAGATGATCTTATGATTTTTGTGTTTGACCCTGTTAAAATATTATGCTTATTGATTTGCATATGTTGAACCACCCTTGCATCCCATGGATGAATCCAAGTTGGTCAGGGTATATGATCTTCTTGATGGTCCTCTGTATTCTGTTTGCCAGTATCTTATTGAGAATTTTTACATCTGTATTCATTATAGAGATTGACTTGTAGTTCTCTTTCTTGGTTGGAGCTTTGTCTGCTTTTGGAATCAAGGTCATAGTTGCTTTGAGAAATGAATTTGGGAGTCCTGTGTCCCTTTCACTTTCATTAAAGGCTTTGAGGAGTAGTATCATTAGCTTTTCCCTAAATTTCTTGTAGAATTCAGCAGTGAAGCCATCAGGACTAGGACTTTTCTTTGTTGCTGGGGTTTTAATTACTTTTTAAATTTCACTTATTGATATTGGGTTGTTTATAATTTTTATGTATTCTTCATTCAACCTTAGAAGTTCATATGTGTCTAGGAATCTGTCCATTTCTTCTGTGTGTTCCATTTTATTGGAGTGCAGATTTCCAAAGTGTGTATTGACTCTCCTCTGGATTTCTGCTGGATCTGTTGTGATTTCACCTTTTGTATTCCTGCATGCATGGATTTGGGCCTTTTCTTTCCTATTGAAATAAGATTAGCAGATAGTTTGTCAATTTTAATCTAAGAGGTTGTTTCTTTTTTTTTTTTTTTTTTGGTAGTTCTTTGGATCTTTTATGTGGAATATTATGTCACCTGCCAATAAAAACTTGAGTTCTTCCTTTCCTTTATGTATCCCTTTTATTTCTTTCTCTTGCCTAATTGCTCTGGTTAATGTTTTAAAGTACTATGCTAAACAGAAGAGTTGGTAGTGAACATCCTTGTTTTATTTCTGATTTTAGGAAGAATGCTTTTAGTTTTTCCTCATTTGATGTGACGCTGGCTATTGGCTTATCATAACCACCTTTTATCATATTCAGGTATTACCCTCCATACCTGTTTTCTTCATCTTTTCTACATCTATTTATATGATCATATGGTGTTTGATCTTCTGTTTATGTGATGTGCTATATTTATTGATATACATATGCTGAGCCATCTTCGTGAATGTGGGATGAAGCCTACTTGATCATAATGTATCATCTTTTTGATGATATGCCACATTCCATTTGCTAATGTCTTGTTAAAGATTATTACGTCTATGTTCATTGAGGAGATTGGCCTCTAGTTCTTTTTTTAGTTGAGTCTATATCTAGTTTTGGGATTTAAAGTGATACTGCTGGCTTCATGAATGAATTTGGAAGCACTCTGTTCCTTTCAATTTCTTTGAAGATCTTGAAGAATTTTGGTGATGTAACATCCTTAAAGGATTTGTAGAATATAGCAGTGAATCCATTAGATCCTGGCCTTTATTTAGTTTAGATGAACTAACTTTGGGAAAAGGAGGAGAGGAGAAGAAGGTGCTAGGTCATGACTCGGAAAGACAGAAGAACTTGTGTGGCAGGAGATTTCTCTAGTTGGGAAGGCAATGAAGGGTTCTGAGGAGCAGACAGTAAAATTGACAGACTCTAGCCACGCTGCTCTTGAGTGTAGATTCCTCCTCTCTGACCGTGGCTTGAGGTCAAATCAAGGTTCAAGAATCTTGGCCACTGGTTAGCCCTTCAGAACTCAGAGAGTCCTACTTTTTGTATGGGGATGGGCACACTGTAACAGAACTCAAGCACTCAGGTGAGAATTTCCCCAAAAGATATATGATATATCCCTTTGTCATGGTAAAATCAAAAGCCTTTGATTTTAATATTGCAGGGACATTAGAGATAAGATGAAGAATACCTGAATCCCTATACTGTGAGAGTATTTATACTTGAATTTCATTTTACATGGTCATATGTAACTTCAAATAGGCCTTTTAGATGGCCAAGACTCTAATGAGAAATATTTGTGGGTAGCATTAATGTTGACTGAAGAAAAAGGGGACATTGACTGAAGAAAAAGGGGACATTGAGATGAAATATGCTTCATCTGCTTTTTAAGGAATAAGATATTATCTTGAATATTTATACACTAGTGTGGTCCAAATATTTGTACTATGACTTAGAGAACTTTTTATCATGTAGTCATTATTTCTCAAGAAGTAGTTGTATTAGGATACTTTCGAGAAAATTTATCATTAAACCTTCCTGGATAACATTCCATTTCCAAAGGACCAAGAAACCGTTAAGAATGATGACCATATGCTTATGGCTTATCTTCCTACTACAGAGATATGTAAAATAGAATTTAAGTTCATTCTTAATGATTTTTAGATTTTGGAACTTCAATACTGTAGTCACAACCATGATATATGTGAAAAAGAATCACAAATTCAAAAGGAGTATGATTAAATTTGTTATTCTTTGACAAATCTAACATTCAATTAATATTCATCTAACATTCACTTTGAAGATTCGTTGGGTCACTTAAGATTTAAGTAGATAATTCATGAAACTATCATGTATTTAAACATTTTGAAAAGTGTTTCTCTTAAGTGAAAGTCTATAGACTTTATTCTAAAATTATATGTAGCAGTAGAGAAGAATCTGTCAGTCATATTTGGAGTCACACAAAAATGAAAGTTCAGTAATGATTACAAGAATTCCAAGGTGGGGAGAAATATAGTTTTTTGTACTTTCCCTTGTGTGAAGCATTTAATAAATATGTGAAATTATATGTTCCTATCTCTATATTGAGCTCATTATCATTATAATAAATTATGATGTAAGTATCAGTGATTCAGGCTTTGCATCTTCCATCTTTAAGAGACATTTCTTATTTTCATTTCTCTCTATGAAAGTGTGCCAGATGTTGTACAGGGTGTAGGCCACACTGGTATCATAATGTTTTATAGTAAAAAAATTCTTGGCACAACCTCAGTCCCTTCTTGTGTAGGAGAGCTATAGGGAGAAAAAAAAAGAAGCAAATTTCTACAGTGTATAATTTTTAAAGATTTTCTGCTTAATGAGTTTTATACAAATTTCTCCTCATTTCATTCTTACAGAGATTACTACTTATAGAGATTTTTTTAAAGAGACCTTTAATCTTTGTAACAGGCCTCAACAATATTATGATTAAGCATTTCAAAGCTCTTATATTAATGCAGGAAACTATTAGGGTGCTTTGAACATTCACTGCTTAGTTTCCTAGTTATTTCAGTTTAAAATTCTACATAAACTTACTTGTGCTTTGAGAGTTCACACAATTGTTAAAGAACAAGAGTTGCCTCAAGATTTATAAAAGCTGGTGACTATACTGGTTTTTTTTTGTTGTTGTTGTTGTTGTTTCTTTTTAGGTTTTTTGAGACAGGGTCTCGCTTTGTGGTTCAGGCTGGTCCTGAGCTCAGCCTCCAACTCACATCACAGCAATCCTCCTGCCTCTGCCCCCGAGTGCTGGGATGACAGGCGTGAGCCACCACGCCCGGCACTGTGGTATGTGGTACTGGTTGCTGCGGGGTGTGAGTCTCCACACCCAGGATTGTATTTGGTTTTGAGGATTGAACCCGGGTCCTTGCGCTTGCAAGACAGGCGCCGGAACCACTGAGCTAAATCCCTGGCCCTATACTGTTTATGAAAACTTTCCAAGTTGATGATAATTTAGCAAATAGATGTTTCTGTTAATATATTCATATCAATATGAAAGAGCTTCCTGTTTGTCTAGGATGATTTTATATAATTTTTATGCAGAAAACTTTAAAGTAGAATGCGCAATTATGTAACATCGATTAAACATCAGTTATTAATTTAACTTTTTCTTTCACTTTATATATCTATATTTAAGTTTGTTTTAAAGATATATTTAAGGATAAATTGCAGCACTCTGCCACTGCCTTCCTAAATATTTCCTCATTATCACTCAATAATTAAGATTTTTTCTTTAGTGCCATGTAATACCAATAGTTTCAGTGTTGATACACTAACAACACCTAATATAGTGTCAGCATATGTGCATGTATATAAATGTATATAAAAGTTAGTTTTTTACATGTGACCTTATCATTCTTATAAGGACAAATAACATTGAAAAAATAAGAAACTTAATTTTCCCTGCTCAAGATAGGGATGAGACTTCTTTTTTTTTTTTTTTTTCTCAGAGTTTACAAAATGTATAACTTTAAGTATTTTCTTCTGCCTTTGAAAACTATGTAGAGTTAGGACAGTTGATGATCTGTGAATGTCTTTCTCCAAGAACTGGAGTCTTTTTGAATGGAGATGGCACACCCACCCATTTTATGGGACGAATAAGAGGCTAACTTGGGCTGGGGCATTTGCGTGTTGGGAAAGTGGATAAAAAACTACCTTCAGCCAGACAGATATGAGAAATTTGTTTTTCCCCAAGATTAGTATGTGGGACAACTAAGGCTGGTGTGTATTATTAAGTAAAGACTATCGGTTTTTCTTGAGAATGCACGGAATGGGTTATCTGCTTTGGCTACATAAAAACGGCAAGATATTGTTTGGTTTTTGTAATCTCTTAAATTGCCAATGATGTCATCACCTTCTGATTTAAGGCTTATTCAATTATAAAACTGTTTTCTTTCTTTGTTGGTACAGAGAATTTCTAGTTTGGGAGAAAATTTAGTTTTTAATTATATGTTTCCAATTATATTTGTCTATACAGGTGGCATGTATTTATCAAATAATAACAAAAATATATCTTCACATCTTAAATGAAAGATAATCTGAACATGGATATGGTAAGATAACTTTCTTACATTTCATATTAACATTTTCTAAGAAACAAATTCTCAGACTATCAAATCTATTTTAGAGGTACATAATTATTTGCATTCTTTGAAGAATCAAAGATCAGAAATAATAATGTTATTCATACATTTCCTATTTTCTAAAAGAACTCTCTCATGACTGACTTGAGAATAAGCTTCTGAAAAGTGAAAGATAATTCAAAACAGCTTAAATGCCAATTAATTTTCCCATAGAGGAGAGAGAAAATGAGGTTTATTCCATTAGATTAAAAAAGTTCTAACACTGTCTGTTGTATTATATTAATATTATAAGCATTTACATTATTTAGGTTATTTATGAAATAATAAAAAGTCATGAAAATGCTAATGAATGTAAATGTCATTAGTACTTTTTTTCTTTATGCAAAATATCTCACTCAAAGTCATTATCACACTTGCTAATGTTCTAATCTCAATAGTATTTAGTTTTATGACATTGTAACATTTTTCTAATTCTTTTCCCACCAGGGTGGAAACTGATATTGATCAGTGACTTTTTAAGAAACAGTCGATAGGGCCAGGGATTTAGCTCAGTGGTTCCAGGGCCTGTCTTGCAAGTACAAGATCCTGGCTTCCGTCTCCAGTAACCACATACAACAAACAATACTGGGTATGGGACTCACACCTACCAACAATCAGTACCACATACCACAGTTCCGGGCATGGCTCACACCTGTAATCCCAGCACTCGGGAGGCAGAAGCAGGATTGCTGTGTTGTGAGTTTGAGGCTGAGCTCAGGGCCAGCCTGAACCACAAAGTGAGACCCTGTCTCAAAAAAAAGAAAAGAAAAGAAAAGAAAAATGGTTGTCTGAGTTAGGGTGCAGACCAGGAAAGACAGGCTAAGGTCAGAAATGTCCGTGGGTTCTGAATAAATAGATTGTGTGGCTCGCATTTACCACGGCACAACTCTAGAAGGTGTCACGACTTCAGAGAAGGGGGGGGGGTCCCTAAATATAAGCACCAATGCTTTGTTCAGCCCAGTATACACGGCAGAAGTAGCGAGGTCCTTAGGAACAGCTTGCAGTTAGCGGGGTCCCCCGAGCAGAGGGGTGAACCCGTGGCGTGTGTTCTGTGGTCGGCCGTTACCACTGACAGCTCTAATGGGTGCGACATCACTGCCATGGACCCATACGAACAAGAAATCAGGAAAAGTTACGGGAATAATTTTCCTTAGGAATCATTCTGAAGAAGGAAAAAAATGAAGGATGATGATGATAGAAAAAGTCGGATATATTAAAATTAACTTCTCTATATTTGAGGAAATGAGTTGTACTTTTTTCACAGATGAGAGGCAAGTCTTTCATGGGTCAAATAGTGTTAAAATCTTGTTACTTTAAAGTCTCTCGTGTTTTCTCTCCTTATCGTTCTTTCTCAACTCATAGGTAGCCAATTAAATTGTTTTAGATATTTCTTCTTTTTTTTAAAGACACTTGTTTAATTTTTAAAGAAGTTTTAAGTGCACAATTTGATGGGATTCGTTAGGTGCATACACTAGGGGAACAGCTACATAATCATGTAGTGCACACCCATCACTCCACAGTATTCCTTGTGCTACTTTCCAGTGAACTCCGGTTCCCCACTGCTGGCCCCTAGAAACCACTTGTATGCTTCCTCTCTGCAGCGGTGACATCTGTGTACAGTTTCATATTGTTCGTGTAGTCTTGTGTCTGCTCACCACCACTTAGCTGTATGAAGTGTCAGGATTCATCCACGTTTTTGAGTGTATCATAATTTCCTTTCTTTCTTTTGTTGGCTGAGTAGTATACTATTACGTAGATATATCACGATTCATTATGTTATGCCTTAGTGGACATTTAGGTCATTTCTAGTTTTAACTATTATGAATCAAATGGCTATGAAGATTTATTTACAACATTTTGACTGGACAGAATATTTAGTGCTCACTGAGTAAATTCCTTAGGATTGTGTTTGCTAGGTCACATGGGAAGTGTGCATTAAGTTTTATTAGAAGTTTATCTCAAAGATATAATTTTACATTCCCACTCTGAAGGTATACAAATTCTAATTGTTCCATATTCTCAGTAATTTTGAGGCTTTGAAAAATTTATTGAGTCTTGTTAATCTTTATTTAGTCTTCTGTAAAATGAAGAAAACCTTAACAGCTCTATTTGGTCTGTATGTGTTGGCATATATGAGTGTAAATAATGATGCGTTAAAGTGAAATTGAGACAAGAGAATAAGGCTGGTTTTACATACTGAAGTGAGGAGCCACATAAATATGGATTTAGAAGTATCAGAGCAAAAATCAGCTTCATGAGCAGCATCTGAACAAAAAGCAGTTGTATCTTTTATCCAGAGATAAAGGTACCAACATCACACTTGCCTGGTGCGGAGGGACTGCTGAGATGCAGGACTTCCAGAGGTAAAATCAGGACAGTCCTGAGCAAAGTAGGAAGGTTGGTCACCCTATCAACAACGTAAAAACTAAATAGAGTAAAATGAAAAAAAATTGTATAAAGATCTGCATAAAAAATGTATAAAGGTTTTTTTAAAGATTAAAAATTGTACAAAGATCTCCCAGGAAAGAAATTCTGTCAGGTTGCTCTGGTACTTCCCTTTCAAGGAAGTAGGATGGAGAATTTTCTCTGACTTCATCTCAAGCCTGGAGAGTGAGGTTGGCAGGGGGCCTTCATGAGCCTGAGCAGTGTCCCCTGGGTTTGGGGAAGCCCAGGGGCTGAGGTCTTATCTTCATTCAAGAGATGGTGAGTGCAGCAGAGACTGGCGGTGAACTTGTTTCTGGGAGAGTGAGTACAAGTTACTGTGTCGAAGTAGTGTGTTCACACTGCTGTCTAGCCATGAAGTTGAAGATGTGTAGATGTTCCTGGAAGCTGGCTGTGGTACTCAGCACGGAGAGAGCTGTCTAGAGCCATTGGAATTCCAAGAGTATTTCTTGGAAGATGCTCTGTGAAACACAACACCAAAGCCAGGAACCGAGAAGAAACTGGTTAGGGAAAGGTAAGGCTGTGTACCTTTCACTGAGACCACAGCCAGCAGGACCCAGCAGAAGTGCTTCTGATAAATCTTTAACAGCACTCAGAAGTAAAGCAGTCATCTACATACATTTGTCTGGTCCAGAGTAGTAAAAAGTAAAGCCTCAAAAAGTTAGTGGAGAAAGAAATTCATTCTCTGTCTTGTCTTCCTTTCCCTCCCTCCCCGTCTCCCTTCCTACCCCTTCCTACCCTCCTTCCCCCCTCCCTTCTTCCCTCCTTACTCCTCTCTCTCTCTCTCTCTCTCTCTCTCTCTCTCTCATATTCTAGTATGATGCATTCACAGACTAGTTAGAATATTCAATTTCTTTCATTTAAGTGAGAAAAGACATAGGATTCATCTTTTATAATGACAAATTATTGATTCCCCAAGTACACAGCCCCTTAGTGAAAGAGAGATGAGAGACTATGGTTTTAGGTCTAATCCTGAAGTGGATCTTCCCAGTCTCTCTCTTGTAGTGGAAGGCTAGGCTGATTTAGCTCATGGCCCCATGTGGAAAAGCCAGGCTTATGCCCAAAGCTCCAACTTGTGGAGCTGATTGCTTGGAGTTTGAAAGAAATAATCTATTTAAGTATTAGTTAAGGCATTCACAAACCAACTATATTTTAGTTCACAGTGGATACATATTTAAGGTCCTACACATTTATCTTTTTGGTCAAAGTGTACACAGCACCTTCTCTGGGCAGTTAATGTTTGCACATCTGCCACTCAGTAGTGTGTAAAGATCTAGGACTTTGGCTGCAGTGTTAATGAGGTGATGATCTGGCTCAAATGTGGGACACAGTGTCAGAGGAAAGGCTGCTGGGTAGACAAGTGACAGTGAAGGGAAATAGGACTGAGAGATGAGGCTGAGCCATACTTACAGCAGAAGACCTTATTTCTCTAAACTACAGTATTAAAACTACGTAAGATGGAATGCATATTAGTTTCTTATTGGTGCTACAGTATGTTACTACAAATTTAATGGCTTTAAATAACAAAAAATAATCCTACAATTCTGTAGGTCAGAAATCTGATGAGAATCTCTGCAGACTAAAATGAAGAGGTTGGTGGACTCCGCAGAGAAACTGTTTCTTTTCTTTTCTTTTTAATTTTTAATCTTTATTGGTACATTAAATATACACATCATGATTGTACTCCATAATGGGGATTGTACCAGCATAAGATACAACTTAATTCTCATTTTTTTCCAGCTTCTCAGGGAATCTGCTTCCTTGACTTAGGTGCCTGTCATCCATCTTCAAAGTCAACAAAGGTGAATCAAGCCTTTCTTATATTGTTATCACTTTGGTTTTCTGATAACAACCAGGAAAGGCTTTCCTCTTTTCAAAACCTATGTGGTTAGGAGCCATGGGGTAATTCAGGATGACCTCCCCATTTCAAAGTCTTTAACCTTCATCACATAAATCCCCCTTCCCATAAAGCTAACATAATGACTAGGCCTGGAGATTAGGGCACGATGTTTATTCTGGGCTGAATGCTGGTGGTCTCCTTCTCCTACACCCTCAGCCCTTCAGATGTTGACATTAGATAGTGTTAAGTGGTATGGTGTCTGAGAGTGGTATTAGTGTCCTTGTAGAAGTGGTTCCACAGAGGCTGTTCCTCCTTTCCCTCAAGTAAGGACATGAGAAGGTGCCATCTTTGAGAAGCAGGTTCTCACTGACCCAGAATCTGCTGTTTCCTTATCTTGGACTTAGTCTCCATAACCACAAGCAGTATGTTTATATCATTCATAAATTACCATTCTCTAAGATATTTTGTTGTCACAAACCTCAATGGACTAAGACAGTCATCTTTGGGAGACCATTTTTCTGATTACTAGAGGATAAATGCATTTGTCCTCCAAGATGTCTTTTATGTTCAATGAGAAAAAGTTATGAAAGTTCAGTTATACTTGAGAGATTCTAAGAAGAAAACTTGGCCAGAGTAGAAAGTCCTGAGTTAAAGAGAAGCACAGATTATGCAGGAAACCTTGGCATGGTGATATTATCCCAACCCACCCTTCACATCTAGAAGGTAATATTGCTAATATTGCTCATGGCCAGGAGCCTGGAATGTTTAAGTGAGGATTGTTTCAAAAAATGTGTATTTTTAGTATTAGGTGCATGCCACTAATTCTCAGAGGACTGGAAAAAAGATAGTGCGGATGATGATCTCATTGGCTAAGATTCCACTGTGCATAATTCAGCTAAAATTTCACTGTTCTTTCAGTGCTAAAGTAAAAGCCAAAACATTTCTGGAAAAAGTTTTCAAAATGACTTTTGAGACAGAAAAATGGAGACATTTAGTTATTAGACACTGGACTTTTCATGAAAAGAGTTAGGCAGATACACAAGTTAACCTTATGATGAACAATTCTAAAATCCCTGTCTTCATGCGAAATGCACTTCAGTATCTGATCTCTTCTCATTGCCTCTCCAGTGCCATTCTCATCCAGACCGTCTTCCTCTCTCCCCAGATCCCCAAAGTAACCTGTGGCTTGTTTCTCAGATTCTGTGTCCCTCAGAGTCTGTTCTGCTCCCAGAACCCAGCGGCCTGTTCCCAGTGGAGTCAGATCAGAGCTTTGTCACAGCCTCCGGCCCTGACTGAGTTACACCTGGCCATTTCCTCTTCACTCCCTGAACTCCGACTCTGGAGCTGCCCCAGAGGTGCCAAGCCCACTTTTGCATCCGAATTTTGCTCACATTTATTTCCTGCCATTTACCTGCAATTGTGATAGTGTCTGGGACATAGTATGTTTACAAGAAACATTTGCTTAATATGAGAATGCTATTTTTTTTTCTGAAGAGTAATGTTTATTGCAATCAATGGAAAACATACAGAAAGTTACAAGGATATGTAGTCTCAAACAGATAGCTGCTGTTAGCATTGGATTTCTTCTAGGGTTTTCTAATAATATATTCATTTTTGTCTTTTGTGAAATCAAGATTATTTATATAACTTTGTATTAATCAGTGCTTAATAGTCAGATACAGAAGAATACAAGACTTCTGTCTGTGTGCTGGAGACCTGCAGGGTCCCAGTGCAAGTGGGTATCAGGGTGTGGGAGGGTCAGCCATCGTGGGGAAGCCTCCTGGGACCAGTGCTGGAAGCCGGAGTGTCCTCTCAGAGGCTGAGGACTCTGCCCTTGAAGCTGGGAGACAGCATCCAAGGTGAAGACAAGGACTGAGGGAACAAGGAAGAAAGCTGCCAATTGCTCCTATGAAGAAAAACTCGAAGAAGCAAAGTAGTCCAAACAAAGCTCTTCCAAAGATCAGCTGGACTCCTCCCTTCTTCTCTCCTTGTACACGGTTCTGCCAACAAGTCTCTGGAGTGGCTCTTTCAAATCCAGAACCATGCTGACTCGCTTTAGCTGAGTGTCCCCCACCCACGTCAACAGTCAATTAACCACCACAAACATTTTACCCAGTTTTTAAATATAATATTATTTTGGAAGCTCTTTAATATAATGCATAACTTTCATTTTATTATTTTCCTTGTAAAATGATAAAATTATTGGTTCTATTCCCCAGCATTCATGTGAATTACTTAATCATATGAAGCAATGTTACTTTATATCACTTAATAAAATAATTGGTCTATTTATGTCTAAGGAATGTGCAGTGACTGACATTGCTTGAAGAAATGTAAAACCAGGTGTGGTGGTGCATTTCTGTAATCTTAGCCCTCACATGTTGAAGACTAGCCTGAGCAATTCAAAATTAAAAATAAAACTTTAAAAAAGATTAAAAAATAAAAAGGGTAAACATATAGTTTAGGATAAAGGCTGTGTGTTCAACCTACAGTACCATAAAAATTAACATTAAAATATAAATTCCATTCATAGAGTATTAAATACTTGAATTACCAAAAAAGAATTTGTGCCAGCTGATAAAATTTCCTAAAGAAATAATTTTCTAAACTAAGCTTACCATCCTGGCACATCAGTATTTTATGTGTTTGGACTCTTGAGGTTGGGCTAGGCCACTTTAAATTTGCTTAATAGTCAGTCTAGGGCTTACTGAAATAAACATGCTTGTGGTTATGTAGAAAAATATATGTCATTAAAATACTCTTTACATGCAATCCTGGAAACATAGTCACCCATGATATGTTCATAAAAAGTTCATTTTATTTATAGCTTGTCACATAACATGACATAAAGCTCTGATGCAATGCAACTGAATTATGTTCTTCTTTTTGACACTGCAGGGAAAGATATTTGTAGAAATGAATAAACCCACCTTGAACAGCCTGATTTCTGAGAAGGAGGTAGGAAGTGGCCTTAGAATATTATTCTGTTATTAAAACACGGGTGGAAATAGACATTTGGGACATTTAATAACCTTTTTTTTTCTAAGTTGGGCACATGAAATACTTCATGTCAAAACTTGATGGCAGTGACATTAGAAAATGGTAAATTCACAGGAAAAATATTTTTTCAGAGTTGCCATTTTATAATGTAGATATAGGAAAAAAACCATTGCTTTTCTACAATCTAATCTTTTAATATTTAATTCAAAGTAATTTGGAGACTAATTTTCATAATTCAATGGTTAAACAATTTCTATATTATATCAGATTGGATAGAGACCCTGCTTGTCTTTATGAGACAGAATATACCAGCACATTTTTTCAATTTTTAAAATTAATTAGTTGATTTTATTGGTACATTTTATGTACACATCATGATCACAATCCACATTGAAAATTTATACCAATATGTGACGTCTTAATTCTCATTTTTTCCCATTCCCCTGCCTACCTTACAACCCCATGCCCTGTACATACATAATCTTTGTTTCCTTTTTGTTTAACCATCATATTTTCCCCATATTATATGCCCCTTCTCCTCTTTACTGTTTGAATATGTTTTATTTAACAGTATCTATCATACACTCTAGAACTCATTTATATCTTCAGTTTCTCATACCAGAGAAAAGACATGGTATTTGTATATCTGTGACCTATTTATTTCACTTATGAAAATGTCCTCAAGATATGTCCATCTGAATATAAATGACTCAAACATATCATTCTTTCTGGCAGAGTAATACTCCATTTTATAATAAAACCATATCTTTATCCAGTCTCCAATTAATGGGAATTTGGGTTGTAAAATGTTTTTCCCAAATTGTTGGCTGTTTTTTTTCACTCTGCCAGTGGTTTCTCTTACAGCACAGCATTCTGACATTTTTTTAGAGCAACATGGACAAACATCTAAGCAAATAAATTAATTTTTCCCCCTTTTTAATTTGTCAATTTTCAAATCAATAAGAATATATAGTAATGCCTCATTTCATGAATGCATCTGTTCACAAACAATTCCATTTGCAGACGGAAGCATTCAGGAAAACTTTGCTTCTGTTCAAGTACTCCCTATCAGGTTGCACACATCCCTGCAGCTGTTTTCCTATGTGAACACAGGTGCAAGATCTCCTCCATTCTGACAAGTGGTCATCGCCTCCACTGTGTGGAAGGTTGTGGTGGTAGACAGACCTGTGCACCCTTGCTGTGAAGCTATTCTTTGGTGCTTTTTAGCATATTCGTGCTGCACAGTGTTACTCAATCTGGCACAGCGTCAGGAAAAGTGCAGAGGAAGCACAGCAGTACAAAAAAGTACAGAATGGTCATGAAAGTAAATGGATGTGCAGAGCAGTAGCAAAGGTGACAAAGTGCAAGGCAAAAATGGTAAGAAGGTTTTGAAGAAAATAGCCATTGAGTTGTAGAAGGAAATTCTACAAAAGCATGAATATAGTATTTTTGTGACTGACCCAGCCTTGGAGTATAACATGGGGAAGTCAATAACCACCACTGTTTTGAAGCATAAAAATGCCATCAAATGATGTGGCAGAAGGAGTTAACCAATGGTGTTAACCAGGCAGAGGACACAGTGCTGGAAGAGTTGGAAACACTTTTGTTAGTGTGGTCGCATAGTGAGGCTGTGATCTGTGAAAAAGCCAGGAAACTGCACAGTGATTTACCGGAAGAAAACCCCTCTCCAAGTCCACCAAGTGATGAACTTCAAATCAGGAAG
Organism: Petromus typicus; assembly: GCA_004026965.1. NCBI lineage: Eukaryota > Metazoa > Chordata > Mammalia > Rodentia > Petromuridae > Petromus > Petromus typicus. Next base: position 14,121 of record PVIR01021931.1, read on the forward strand.
GGGGTTTGATAAAGTCCACAAGAGAAGTGACATCCACAGGAGTGGACAACATGAGTTGGCTGAGACATGAATAGGCTTCCAGGTCTGAAAGGCTGCTGCAGAAGCCCACCAGAAAATTTGTGGAATTCATGAAGGCTGAAGGCTACGCTGCTCAATAGGTGTTCAGATGCAACAAAACAACCTTTCGGGAAGAAGATGCTGAACAGAACTTGTATCACACAGGAGGAAAAGGCACTGCTGGGGCACAAGCCCCTGAGGGGCTTGAGCTCAGGGACAGCATGCCTGCCTCGCAAGCATAAGGTCCTGAGTTTGATCCCCAGTACAAAAAAAAGAAAGAAAAGGAAGAGAAAACCCTTTTAACAACCAAGTGCCTGAAGACTGCCTTCTTCTGATGGGCAGTGCCTGGGCACCCCTCCCCCCAGCCTTGTGGATGATATGGAAACTGAGTATGACTTCATAATGGTCGAGTTCTTTCCCCACAACAGGCTACCTCTTCTGCAGCCCATGGACCAGCAAGTGATCTGAAACTCTAAGAAGCTGTATACACAAAGGCGCTCTTCGTCAGGTGTTTGAAAGCCACTGAAAAGAGGTTCTTGACTCTGAAAGAGGTCTGGAAGAAACACTTCATTGTCCTCCACTCCATGAACCTCATTGACAAAGCCTGGATGGACGTCATCTACCAGACCTCGAACTCAGCCGAGAAGAAACTGGCCAGAATGTGTCACTGAGTGTGACTTTGAAGCGTCTGAGGCCTGGGTAGTGAAGGAGATCGTGTCCACTGGCAAGAAGAGCACATGTGTGGATGTCAGTGGTGCAGAGATGGAGGGGCTTGTTGAAGACCTACGTTAGAGCTGACAACGGATGTACTCGCTGAACTCGAGTGAGAAGCCGAAGGCGCTTGTTGAGGAGCGTTCCATGGAGGAAGACAAGACAAGGAGCTGAGGATGATGTGATAAAATGCACTATGGAAAAATAGAATGAGTGCCAGGATGTCTTGAAGATGCACCACCCCCACACAACTACAGAACAGAGTGCTGACTCTAATGAATGACAATGTGGTCTCTCATTTCTGGAGGGTTATGCAGCTAGCAGAATACAGTGACATTAGAAGCATTTTTTTGGGGGGGGGGTAAAAATTGACCCAATAGCTAAGAGGCAAAGAAAAAAGGAAAGTTTTGAAAGTGATCTCCCCATTGTCTTTTTGGAGGGAGACTCCAAACAGTAACTTCCTCCCAACCCACCTCCTGTCCTCCATGCCACAAGATGCCTCAAGCAAGGTTAATGTCTTTTCATATGGTACTGTACTTTGTTTCATATTTTTATGCTTTAAAGATACATACAGTTCAGAAGGATTCATCTTATTTACACTAAACCTTATGGGGAGATTTTATTCGATTCTGAACCAGAATATGGAACGAATTAACTTTGTGAAGCGAGGTAGCACTGTACAATATGGAGTGCTGAGACTGAAAAGGAAGAGTGGCATTCTATAATACTTCCAGGTCAGTACCAGTGTCCCGCTATTATGACACACTGCTCCTGAAGTCTAAATTCTAGTGTCACATCTGTGGGAGGCATTCAGCCTCCGTTGCAGTTCTAGTGCCACTAATCAATTCCTCCATCACTCACTGTCTCCCATCTTGCCGTCTAGCGATGCATGCCTTGGTTCACAAAAGGATCCAGAGGATAAAGCCAATGGGTAAGTAGAAATCCATTATTATAGGAAGAAAACAAAGCCTCAAGACAGGCTTAGTGCTCTGAAGAGACTAGGTAACTGTCATAACAGTAGGTAAAAATTGTGTATTAACTAATTTCTTGATCACAAAATGGGAAACTCTTGAGTCGTTCCTGTGGGCCTCAGAGGTGTTCCTTAGACAGAAACTAGGGGAATTAATTTGGTTCTGTGTTTATGTCCACTTACCATCTTAGAAATCTGAGGCTAGTTTAGTGTCCTCAGACAATAATTCTAGGACCCATTCTTTCTTGTAAAATGCAACCAGAACTATCCTGTCTTTGGTGAGTTTTTAAGGAACAGCCCAAGGCAAAGGTGGGATATCTGTGGATGATGGTTGGAGAAAATGGGCCTTAATGAAATCTAAAATTTAAAACCTGAGCTGATGGTATAATAGTTTAAATATGACCAAAGCCAGTATTCGAAGGACTAGTGCAAAGACAGTAAGACACGGATGCCTTTTGCACCAGATGGGATTAAAATAATGAAAGTGGGAGCTGTATTGTGGCTGATGTTAGAGACTAAGGAGCACAGGCCAGTTCCACCAACGGGGGCCAGTGCCAGCGAGAGGAGTGGGCAGGCACTGGGCATGTGTAGGTTGGTCCCCTCCAGCCACATCTGCAATGCAGGAGAAAATTCCATTGAAACATACTCGCTGCCCTTGGTGGTAGATTAGTTATGGAGACTCTGGACTTACATATCTGAGAACAATTAAAAATTGATGTTCAGAGTCCAAGAGAGCAGGTTTGGGAACAATGCATTTTTCCGAGTCATCTCATTTTTCACCTCATCTGGGTCTCACTGTTCTGGAGTCAAGGTGGATCTTGAGAGAGAGGCCAGATTTTACTAAAGATGGCTGGAAACAGCACCGAATGACACCATAAGGGCCTCAGACCAAGAGTGAAGGGGAGGGAAGGACGGCAACAGGGATTGTGTGCTACGATTATGAACCAGCTCCCTATGCTGAATGTAGTCGTTATGTACTGAAAAAAGTACTAATCAGAAAAGCCTCAGAGATTCCAATTACATCAGGGCAGATAAAAATAACAACAGAACCTGACTCCGGAAAGCTCTGGCCAGTAATGCCAGCTTCTCAGGAGGCAGAGTCCGGAGGATCACGCAGTCAAGGTTCATCTGCTGATTCGGGGAACCCTGCTTTAAAAACAAGTGGAAGTTCCTTCTTCTGTTGAAGGAACTTCGTGCTAACATATTCTGTTCATTCTAAAGTGAAGCAGCTCTTAATGCTAAGTACTTTGAATTTGCATATAAGGACACTGACACGTAGAGGGATGAAATGCAGCTCTTCATCTGCATCTTCTGATTTCAGAAGCATGGGTTCAGCCAATCCTGGATTGAAAGTAGTTTTTAAAATATCACATCTGTATTGCACACATAGAGATCTTTTCTTGTCCTTCTTCTTACAGAGAACTGTACCTTGTGTAGAGTAATGTACATGACCCAGAGATGCTTTGGAATACACAAGGCGAAGGGCAAAGTTACATGCAAACGCTACAGCCATTTGGTGGGAGGGACAGGATAAGGGGCAGTTCTGTCAGCAGATCACTTCGTCCCACGCTAACACAAGGCAAAGTGCAATTTGAATACTATTGGTCTTATATGAAGCCTATTCACGTTGTATCCTGTTCTCATTCTGATATAATGCTTTTTTTCTTCAGAATGATATAATTCTTTTGATTGTACGTGGAAAGCTAGAATTCCATTAAGCTTACTAGGCACATAGACCCCCCAAATCATCTCAATCTAGCATCAAATACCCTGGATCCATCTGACTGTCCCCTTTTGAACCAGTGCTTAGGACTCGTTGCTCTTCTGCGTATAAACTTTATAAAGTCGCTTGAGCCAGTTCCTTTCTCGGCCCCCAGAGGGCGCCAGGAAGCAACGTTCCCCTTGAGCGCTCTAGCGCTCACCTTGAAGTTCCACCCTTCTGCTGCGAATCAACGTTCCCAGGTACGTTCTCCAAACCCAGAGGGTGTTACCCGGGGAAGCCAGGCCCTGTGACGCTGCCTGGGGTCCCCCTCATAGCGTCCTCTAGGTGCTTGTGGAGCATGTCCACTTAGCACTACCCCAGCTCAAGATGACTTCTCCAGCCTGCCTCGTGTTCGCTCTGGGATGCTACTGGGTAACTTCTGCCACTAGATTTCGCGACGAATCCAATACAGGTATCTAGACGATGTGGCACCGAGTCCGATGATTTTTGTGTGGTCCTCCAAGGGCAATGAGCGGCTTGTCTGAGTTAGCTCCCAGAGGCAGTCCTGGGTATCTTATGTTTCCCCAGGTAACTATTTAAATAGCTGGGCTCAATCCTAGGTTTCTGTTTACAACAGAATGCTTTTGGTTGTTTACAACATTAGTAAACCTTACACAGTTTAATACAGGAAGGCTATCAATAATTTTGTGATTTCACAGTAATTATTTCCTTGTTATTTAACAACTATACATTATTCTCATTTTTGAATATAAATGTACTTAAATATACATACATTTTAATTATATTTTGTTATTAAACATAGATACCAACTATATATATGTATATATTTCTTTGTGCCTACTAGCATTTACTGATTTTTTTTACTATTATATTTTAAACGGACTGGTATATTTTGAGAAATAAGTGCTTCTTTTAAAAAATTGCAATGGGAGAGATTTTTACCTGTATGTTCTCAAGGAACAGATGTATATATGTTATGTGTACTTGTTTATATACATATCTGTTTAATAAAATAGGAAATATCATTTTTCTTAGGTATATTCTGTTAAAAACCCTGTTTTCCAATTAATTGTTATTAATAAATCAAAGCAAATTTGATTTATTGAGAACATATTTCCAGGGTAATTCAGTACAGTTGTTGTATAAGGCACAGATGGGTAAAAGATACAAATAAGAATATCACATGATACCTATCTTCAAAGATTAAGGAAGAAGTCAAGGTAACAATTGAAATGATTTTTTAAAATTGTTGATACAGCCAGTTGTGATGGTGCAAGCTTGTAATCTCAGCACTCCAGGGTCGGAGGCAGGAAGATTGCTATGATTTCCAGTCCAGCCTGGGCCACCTAGTGAATTCAAGACCAGCCTAAACAGCACAGCAAGATTCCCTCAAAAAAAAAAAAAAAAAAAGAAAGAAAAGAAAAGAAAAGAAAAAAAAAATCAGTGACATAACAGTGGATTCCCACCACTGGAAAAAACAAAACTGAAACTAACAACCTCAAAATAGTAAAAAAGGAGTCAAAAGTGGCAATATAAATAACATTGACCCCACAGCCCATCTCTGGTTTCAGTGTTTGCCAGAAAGAGCATGACAGGTGAGATCTGAGTTTACTGCTGTTTTGGGGACCTCATAAGCACCAGAGTATTTTAAACGGACTGGTATATTTTGAGAAATAAGTGCTTCTTTTAAAAAATTGCAATGGGAGAGATTTTTACCTGTATGTTCTCAAGGAACAGATGTATATATGTTATGTGGTTCTAATTTTAAGAAAGTGCACGTGTGCACTTTTCATATAAATTGGGCCCTAAAAACAAGTCAACTACTTCATCTAGTGCTCAACCAAAGAAATAGGAAACTGTCGGGCCGGGGATTAGCTCAGTGGTTCCGGCGCCTGTCTTGCAAGCTCAAGGACCCGGGTTCGATCCCCGGTAACCACATACAATACTGGGCGGGGAGACTCACCCCAGCAGCAACCAGTACCACATACCACAGTGCCGGGTGTGGTGGCTCACGCCTGTCATCCCAGCACTCGGGAGGCAGAGGCAGGAGGATTGCTGTGATGTGAGTTTGAGGCTGAGCTGAGGGCCAGCCTGCACCACAAAGCGAGACCCTGTCTCAAAAAACCTAAAAAAAAAAAGAAAGAAAGAAAGAAAGAAAGAAAGAAAGAAAGAAAGAAAGAAAGAAAGAAAGAAAGAAAGAAACTGTCCAGTGCTGCAGGAAAAACTGATTCTGACCAACCAACTTGTCTCTACTAGAATATCTAACAGGAGTTTCCCCAGGTAATTTGGATGATACATTATTTCCTTATGTTTGGTTTGAGAATCCAAGAGGTTTTGATTTTTTCTAAGTATCACTAGAGAAATCATAAAGATGACAGGGAGTGTGGACCCCACATTGGACAGCTTGACTTTATTTTACTACATGGTAGAAGGCGGCAGAGGGTTTCTGAGTAAAGTATGTTCTGTAATTAACTGAGTTTACTGATACAATGTAGATACATAACGATCACATTCTTCATAGGGAATTTGTACTTGTATATGATTATGTTGATTCTCACTTATTCCTGTTCCCCTTCCCTCCCTTGGATCCCTTTTCATCTCTTCCTTTACAAAAGCTTTGTCCATTGTTCTTTTATCCTTTGTCTTCCTTCCTTTCCCTGTGTTTCTTAACAAGTCTGTGCCTCACTTTCCTCATTGTTGTCTATTCCATCAGTTGCTGTGGGTGCAATAAAATAGTGTTTAGAACAGTGACTGGCACATAGTGAAACTCAGCTGTTTCCCCAACTTCCCGCTGATGACTGGAGAAATTCCTAGTTGACTGACTTCTTACTGTTCTCCAGACCCGTCTTTCTCAAGTGGACCTTTATTGCTGTTCTGAAACTCAGTTGGCTGCAGTTTCCGTTTGCTTATTAATTCATTTCTTTGCGCACAGAGACTAGTATGTCACACCCTCTCCTTTCTTCTCAGATCTGCAGTGCCTGCCCCGTTCTTTATTCTCACTTGGTGTGTTTGCTTCTTATCTGGCTGAGAAATAGAAGCAGTCAGCAGATAAATATCACCAACTAGTTTCTCACCTCGGGACCCTTCTGTGACAATGGAGGTGTCTTTGACCCTGTGTAAAGAATCCCTTTATTTGTGCTCTGAATCACACTTCTTTCACTTTCCCCAGCGCGGAGCTGACATAATTATCTTTTTCTGTCTTGCATCGTTCCACTTCCTGCCCTAAAGCACTGTCGTCTTCATCAGGGAAGAGGAAAGACCTCCCTTGCTTCTGGGCTTCTCTAGTGAGCGGCTCATTTGCCACCTCTCCCGCCCTCCGAGCGTCCACAGAAGGAGCCCCATTGTCAGTGTAGACCGAAACAGGCTTTGCTCCCCGTCCCCCTATGTGCGCTCTTAACCAGCAGAGTCTTCCACATCGAGTGCTTGGCTGTCTTGGTCTCACTGAAGTAAAACGAGAGCCTGAAACAAGAAGTTAGTTTCATAGGTTCTCAGAAGAAATGATTAGAACTGTGCTGAGAACGGAAGAAGCGTAGTTTGTGGAAATGAGGAAAATTTATGGCCACTTTTCTACTGAATCCTACTGAATATTAGATCATTTAGTGAAAATGGTTTTTTAAAACTTGAGTTTTGCCAGGGATTTAGCTCAAGTGATACTGCTCCTACCTAGGAAGCACAAGGCCCTGAGTTTGATCCCCATTACCACAATTTTTTTTAAAAAAAATTGAATTTATTGGTACATTTTAAGTATACAATATGATTATATTCATCATTTAGAATTTGTGCACGTACGTCATATATCTCAATTCTAAATTTTTCCCATTCCCTTGCCCTCCTTACAGCCTCTTTACTTCCCATATACATAAGCTTTGTTTGCAATTTTTCCATTTTAACTTTAAATTTTTTCTTTCCTCTCCTTGCTTTGACCTGCCCCCCATAATTCTTTTTCCTCTTTAAAGATCTTCTTCCTACTTCAAAGTACCTATTAATCATTTGGACCTCATTTACACCTTCAGTTTTTCACACTAGAAAATGGATATGATATGTACACATGTGTATCCTAGCTGTTTCAGTGTACGGCCTCAGGGTGCATCCATTTAGCTATAAATGTCTCTAATTCATCATTCTTTATGGCTGAGTAATACTCCATTTTACGTTTTAAACTACCACTCATCATCTTTATCTAGTCTGCAGTTGATGGGCATTTGGGCTGGTTCTAAGATGTGGCTATTACGAACTGTGTTGCTATAAGAGTATGTGCACATATGTCACTGTGCTATGATGCTTTTAATTTTTTCATAAATATTCCCAGGAAGGATATAGCAGGGTCAAATAGGGTCTCTTATCCTAGCTTTTGAGGAATCTCCACACTGATCTCCACGGTGGTTGCACCAGTCTACTTCCACCAGCAATGAAGAAGTGTTCCTTTCTCCCCACAGCCTCACCAGGCTTTGTTGTTAGTTAATTTCTTTATAGCAGGTATTCTTTCTGGAATGATATGGAATCTCAGATTGTTTTCATCTGGAATTACCAGTGATGCTGAACATCTTCTTAAAAAATATCTTTCTTTGCTGCTTTTACTTCATCTGAAAAATGCCTGTTCATATCAGATGTCCACTTTTGAATTGAGTCTTTAAACTTTTCCAGTCTGATTTTTGAGTTCTTTATATAGTCTAAATAGAAGTCTTTTGTCTAAGGAATTGCTAGTAAAAATTTTTCCCCACACTGTAAGTTGTCTTTTCACTGTTTTGGTATTGTCTCTTGCTGTGCAGAAACTTTTTAAAAGATTAGATCCCATTGTTGATTGTTTTTGCTAACATCTGTTCTACTGAGAATTTGTTCATAAAGTCTTTTCCTATGACAATGCCTGCAAGAGTTCTTTTGAACTTATCTTCTAGCAGGTTTATTGTTTCTGTTTTAATACTTCGCTCTTTAATCCACTTTGATTTCAGTATAGTGTGTGGTGAAAGCTGTAGGTCTAGTTTTGATTTTTGGCAGATTGAAACCTAGTTTTTCCAGCAGCATTTCTTAAAGAGGCTATATTTCCTCCATTGAGGGTGTTTGGCTCCTTCGTCAAAGATGAGGTGGCTTGGTATGTCCGGGGCTGTTTCTGCATCTTCTAATCAGTTCCCTCAGTCCTCAGGTCTGTTACTTTGTCAGAACCATATTGGTTTTATCACAGTGGCTTTGTAGTATACTTGCCAATTGGGGATTGCGATACCCCAGACCATATCTTTGTTGCAAAGAATTGATTTTGCTGTTTGAGTCTCTTCTGGTTCCATAATAATTTTTGGCTTATTTCTTCTAGTTTCCATTTCTATTTTTTTCTACTGTTGAGATTTCAATTGACACTGCATTCAATGTGTATAGTAGTTTTGAAAAGATTTCCAGTTTTGCTATATTGGTTCTTCCTACCCAGGAACATTTTCCGTTTTCTGATGTACCCTTTGATTTTTTTTTTTTAGAGTGCTATATTTTTAAATTAGAAATCTTTTATTGCTTTCATTAGATGGATTCCTAGGGATTTCATGTTCTTTAATGGTATTGTGAAAAGAATTTTTTTCTCAGTTTCTCTCTCTGTGAGTCTGTGAGTCATGTTCAAGAAGGCTATTGATTTTTGAGTGCTGATCCCGTATCTAGCTACTCTATTGAATTTGGCTATTAAATCTGGCAGTATCTTGGGAGAGTGTTTGGGGTCTTCTATATAAAGTAACATGTCATAAGCAGAGAATGACATTTTAACTTCTTCCATTTCTGTCTTTATGCCTTCTATTTCTTTCTTCTAATTGCTATGGCTAATATTTCCAGAACACTATTGAACAGGAATGGTGATAATGCACACCTTTGTCTTATTCCCGATTTTAACATGAAAGGTTTATTTTTGAGTGCTTAGTATGATGTTGGCTATTGGTTTTTCATAGATAGATTTTATCAGGAAGAGATAGAGATCATCTATTTGAATTTTGTGGGTCTTTTTTTTTTTTTAATCATGAATGCCTGTTGGATTTTTTTGAATGCTTTTTCTAAGCTTATTGTGATGATCACATGGTTTTTGTCCTTGACTGTTAATATAGTATCTTATATTTACTGATTTATGTATGTTGAACCATCCTTGCATCCTTGGGATAAATCCATTTCAATCAAGGTATATGATCTTCTTGATGATTTGGTGCATTCTGTTTGCCAGTATCCTATTGAGGATTTCTTTTTTTTTCAGGTTTTTTGAGACAGGGTCTCGCTTTGTGGTTCAGGCTGGCCCTCAGCTCAGCCTCAAACTCATCACAGCAATCCTCCTGCCTCTGCCTCCGAGTGCTGGGATTACAGGCGTGAGCCACCACGCCCGGCACTGTGGTATGTGGTACTGGTTGCTGCTGGGCGTGAGTCTCCACACCCAGTATAGGTATGTGGTTACCGGGGATCGAACCCGGGTCCTTGCGCTTGCAAGACAGGCGCCGGAACCATTGAGCTAAATCCCCGGCCCCACTATTGAGGATTTTTGCATCTATGTTCATTAGGCAGGTTGGCCTGCAGCTAATTTTTTTGTTGTTGTTGTTGTGTATTATTAATTTTTGGAATCAAGGTAGTGCTTGCTTCCAGGAATGAATTGGGGAGTACTTCTTTCCTGTCAATTTCATTAAAGAGTTTGTGAAGTAGGGGCATTAGCTCTTTTCTAAATGTCTTATAGAATTCAGCAATAAAACCATCAGACTAAGACTTTTTTTGTGAGTTTTTAATTATGTTTTCAATTTCACTGATTGATACTGAGATGTTTAGAATTTTTATATTTTCTTGATTAAACTGTGATAATTTCTTATGTGTCTAGAAACCTGTCCATGCCATCTGTTTTCCATCATATTTGAGTACAGGTTCTCAAAGTCGTTATTGGATATCCTCTAAATTCTGATAGGTCGGTTGTAATTTTATTCTTTTTATTCTGAATTCTGTGGATTTGAGCCTTTTCATTCCTTTTTTTCCTGATAAAATTGGCTAAGAGTTTGTCAATTTTATTTATTATTTTGAAGAACCAACTCTTTGATTTTTTGTTGTATTATTCTCTTAGTTTCCACTGCATTGATTTCTTCTCTGATCCTTGTAATTTCCTTCCTTACACAGGTTTTGGTTTTATCTTATTCTTCTTTTTCTTGAAGCTTGAGGTTCAACATTAGGTTGTTTAGTGAGCTTGCTCTTTTTTCCTACTCTGAAATTTCACTGCTATGAATTTCCCTCATACAACTTCTTTCATTGTATCCTATAAATTTCTTTATGTTGTATTTGCATTATCCTTTAGTGGTAGAAACTGTCTAATTTCTTCTTTAATTTCCAGTGCAAACCATTGGTTGTTCAGGAGAGTGATAATCAATTTCTCTGTGTTTGTGAAGTTCTTGTGGTTTCTTTTACTGTTGATCTCCCATTTCACTGTACTGTGGTCTGATAATATTTAGGGTATAATTCAATTCCTTTGCCTTTATTTAAACATGTTTTATGAGCTAACGTGTGATCTATTTTGGAGAATGATCCATGTGTAGCTCAGAAGAATGTGTATTCTGATTTGTAGGGGTACAGCACTCTGTAGACATCTATTTGTTCAAAAGTTTGTTTCAGTTCTAGTTCTAGGGTTGATTTATGCAGCCGACCTGTTTATTTGTGACTGCTGGGTACTGAGATACTCTGCTTATATTGCATTAGTGCATATTTGGTTTGCACATTCACTAGTAATTGTTTTATATAATTGGGTGCACTAGCCTTTGGTACATACATATCTATAATTGTTATCTTTTCCTCTTGGATTGATCCCTTTACAAGGATCTAGTGACCTTCTTTGTCATTCTTAATTAGTTTTGGTTTTAATTCTTCTAGACAACCACTCTGTTTTTTGTGTGTGTTCCTGTCATATGGAGTTTTGTTTTTCATACTTTTACTTTCAATCTATAAATTTCCTTTAGAATTCAGTGTGTTTCTTAAATACAGTATATTACTGAATCTTTGCTCTTAATCCACTCTGTCAGTCTTTTTCTTTTGATTGGGGGAATTAAGGCCATTAACATTGATTATCATAACTAATATGTCTTGACTTTTTTTGTCATGGTATTTCCCTTTTCATATTCTTTTTCTCCTCCTTTCTGTTTAAATTCTTTTTTTTTTTTTTTTTTTTTTTTTTTTTTTTTTTCCTGTTTGTTTTTTTTTTTTTTTTTTTTTTTTTTTTTTTTTTTTTTTTTTTTAGACAGGGTCTCGCTTTTTTTGGTTCAGGCTGGCCCTGAGCTCAGCCTCCAACTCACATCACAGCAATCCTCCTGCCTCTGCCTCCCGAGTGCTGGGATTACAGGTGTGAGCCACCACGCCCGGCACTGTGGAATGTGGTACTGGTTGCTGCTGGGCGTGAGTCTCCATGCCCAGTATGGTATATGGTTACCGGGGATCAAACCCGGGTCCTTGTACTTGCAAGACAGGTATCGGAACCACTGAGCTAACTCCCTGGCCTCCATTTAAATTCTTGCTTGGCCTAATGGCTTCACTCCATTGGGCCTCCTGGAGTTGTAACCTTCATTGTCTATTTCTAAAGTACTGTTTATAGTTTTTTGAAGTGCCGATTTGACATTCATCACATTTCTTAGGTGTTCTTTCTTGTGGCAGTATCGTTTTTCTCCATTGATTTTGTAAGGGAGTTTTCCAGGATATAACAATCTAGTGCTGGACTCACAGGGGACTGGAACTTGCTAAACTCGAGAGGGTTCTGGCTGCATCCTCTTTCCCTGTCTCTCACAATCCAGGTTAGAAGTTGTTTTCTTTTAGGGCTTGAAATATTCCACTTCAGGCTTCCCCTGATTTGAGAGTTTGTGTTGAAAAGCCTGCTGTGATTCTGATGGGATTTCCTTTGTATGAGATTTGTTTCTTTTCTCCAACTGCTTTCAATATTTTGTTGTTCTTTTGGGTTCCGGAATCTTTACTATTATATGCCTAGGTGTGAACTATTTTTTATCATGGCTAGTTGGGGTTCTATATGCTTCACTGATCAGTATGTCCAATTCTTTTCCCTTGCTTGAGGAGTTCTCTGCTGTTAGTGCTGTGAGCAGTGCTTTAATGTCCTTTGCTCTGTCTCCTGTTTCTTTGGTCTTATGCTATTCTTCTTTGCATCATCTATAAGCTGCTCTATTGATTTCTCATGGTCTTTTGCTATTTTTAAAAAATCTTTACTTTCCTGGTAACTAACTGCAATCCTGTCTGCACCTGATATTCTGTCCTCACATTGGCTCATTCTGCTGCATAAACTTTCAGTGGAGTTTTGAATGTCCTGGATATCTGTTTGGATCTGTTTAATGATTCTATTACTTTCATGTACTAGAATTACATCATAGTCTTTAGAGATATTAGTCATATCTTTCACTAAGGATTCTAGCACTGTTATTATTTGAGAAATTATTTCTGATTTCATTTTCTCCAGATCCTCTTTTGCTGCTAGTTCAGGGAGTGCATGTGATTGTTTCAGGTTTTTGCATCTCACTGCTCCCTAAATTTCTCTTCAGTGACCTGGAATTCTGGTTTGTGTCTTATATATGTTTCTATTTTTTTTTTTTTTGGTTGTTGTTGTTGATATTTTTGGTTTAATTCCTGGATTGCTGTCTGTTAAATACTTATTAAAAGTATTTAACAGTATTTAAAGTATTTAAAATACTTATTAAAAGTATCTTTCTTGCTAATATTTGGAACTCTTAGGGAATGTCTACTGAGGATGTCCAGAACATCCTCTAATATGGTTGGGCTTTGGGCCTTGAGTCTGTCATGGCTTTTGAGTGATCTCAGTTCTGGAACACCAGGAAAGATGCTTAGAAAGAACACCATGTTATCTTGGCTAAAGTTATATAATCACTGTCAACTACTGCTTCATCATCCAGAGAATGTCAAACTGTGCTGTCCACCATTCTAGAAACTAGATCCACGGTTATATATCAAAACTAATGACTAACTAGAAATATGTTTATCATATACAAGCCCTTCAGTTTAGTGGCCTGACCCTCCATAGAGAAGATTTGGAAGAGTTGATGGGGACAGAAAGATTAGAGGACGGGGGGGGGTCGAGGTTAGAAATAGGATCAGAGGTGATACAGGAAGATCATGCAAACTTTGGAAAATTTGTAAAAACTGGGAGAAAAGAATGAAGGAATGAATGATTTCCAATCACAGCAAAATAACAGCAGTAGGACCCTCCTGTGAGAATAAGAACAATGGAGAAAAAAATGACAAAGAAGAAAAGAATAAAGAAGAAGCACACTAACAGGGACAAAATAGGAAAGAAATGAAGAGAAGAGAAGGGAAAAAAGAAAACAAAAGGGAAGAAAACAAAACGAAAGAGGAGTCCCTTTCAAAGTGTGTCTCTTTGTCACTGGGAGACAATGTCAGCAATAGGCTGCAAATCCAAGTCAGATAATCTCAGTCTGCTAAAGTCCACAGACATTCAAGCTGGTTTCTGCCTACAAGGCCAGAATATATCTCCCAGCTATGCTGTAGGTTTAGACTCTGTAACCTACTCTGTAGGTTAGTTCCACTGTGGTTTTGAGCTTCCCTTCCTCCACAGTGAGTGGAGGTTCTGGTAGGAGGTGCTGCTTACACCAGCTCACCAACTGCTGGGGTCCACTGTGTCCTCACTACAGTGTCTCTCGGCTCTCCCTTTGGTCTACTTTTGTCTGTTGGGCTTGAGATCCAGGGCCTTTCCTCAATGAGCAGCCTTCACTATGTCTCTTGCCCAAGTCTTCCCTCTGTGATCCTGCCATGCAAGTCTCTGCTGCTGTGTTGCCCTTCTGCTGTTCCAGCGGGGTGGGGGGCAATGTTCTTTTCCTGCTGCCATCCCAGGCCCCTTGTGCCCTTGTATCTGGTTACAGAGCAGAGCGGGGGTCTCCAGCCCTTTTTAGTCAAAGCCTTGGGTGGACCTGGCAGCAGGTGGACCTGGCAGCAGGACCCGACCTATTCTCTACTTCACAATGTAAATTCCCTCCATGGGTTGACCCAGGTGTCCACCGTGGCTGTTCATGCATTCCCTTCTTTCTCTCTGAGCCACTGTGAGGCTGTGGAGTATGCAGTGCCTTCAGGCCTTCTGAGTTCAAGTTTTCATCTCTGCCCCAAATGGACTGCATCCTGGTTGCTGATGGTGGGGATTCCACTAACCAATTTTCTTTTCCTCCAGAGTGGACTCTTGAGAGGTTACTATCTGGCGATTTCTTCACCATCTCCAATTGTACAGGCCTCTCCTATTTCGGATCCATTACTGTTTCTCAGGGAGAAACTGAGTTGTCTTCTCAGATCTCGGATTCCTGCCGTATCTGTATATAGCCAACTTGCTGGGCTCCGTGCCTTTGTTCTGTGTGATCAAT
>PVIR01021932.1:0-28886 GCA_004026965.1 Petromus typicus
GTGTTATCTCTTACTTCAACAGGCCAATTCAGGTCATGTTAGAACAAGTGATTTGATCTACAAACAGTCTCATTCTTAGGTGAAATTTCTGACAATGATGATAATCCATGGTCTGTTGTTATTCAGTCTTAAAAGTTAGAATCCAACAGTTGATTGATTAACCAAGTATTTGCAAGATATTCATTGTATAACTAACTAGTGTTAGGTCTTAGGCAAGCTGCAAAGTAATGAAAAAAAATTCTTCTTCCTTGAAGAACCTACACTCTAGATAATAAGATAACATATATGCTTGTGAAGCTGACTCATTGTATATTAACCACATTGTTATATGCTATGTACCGTAAGAACTGAGCCCTGGTGGTTTCAGGAGTCTAGGAGACTTTCTGAAGTAATAAGGCATCAGAGAGCAAAGTCGGGCTGTCTGTAGCACAGTTGGTGGAACCCAGCAAGGGGAAGATTGTGATAAGAGTTTTATGTTTCATAGCCTGGAGGTCATCATAAAGAGCTTCGCTTTCACTGGAAATAAGAGTAACCCAGGACCTTCACAAAATAAATGGTTTACTGTTTAATAGGAGAAATCATGATGGCAAATCTTTGATAACTTTAACAAAGAACAGTATTTACCCCGAAGGTTGCATTTAAATCTTGTGGAAATAATGTCTAATAGCAGGGAAAATTTTTAATTCAGTAATGTTTGAAATGTTTAAATACTTTAATAACATTTTTCCATAAAGAGTTTTGTTTGCTTGGTGCTTAAATATTTTCTCAAAATTGTAGTCACAGTGCTCTGCAGGCCCTTGTAATGCCAATTTGGAGACTTTCGTAGTACTAAGCCCAATGCTGATGTCATTTTATCCTGTGTAGTAGAGAACATTTTAAGATCAAATGGGAACTTTTATCCTCCAAGTAGAAAATATTGAAATAGTGGATAAAATAGGTGTAGATTAATTACAATAGACTTAAAATAGGAGCTCAAAAAGAATAATGCTATAGTATATTTTGGTTATCTGTCCTGATTAGTGTACTTTTTTCCTTCTCTTCCTTTGGGCCTGGACTATTAATAGTTACCCCCTATTCTCACAGGATATGTTTCAAGACTTGCACTAGATCCCTGAAAGAAACCATCAATAATTATATTACAGTGTCTGCCAAAAAATGTATACACAGTGCAGCAGTTCACTATACTAATAAATACCAGGAAGCTAATAGCCACCACTTTGAGAACGTCTTGTAATTGTAGAGGCCAAAGTTAATTTGTATTAATGTCATGGTATCTCAATAAACTTAGCACTAAAATATTTACACAAGTTTTTTTTTTTCCTGATATGTACATTTTTGGCATACTCTGTATGTATATGTCTGTTCTTGCGTGTGTAAACATGCACAAATTTAATGCTTTTTTATCTTAAGCATTTAACATATACTGTAGCTGGGACCTACATTTGAGGTATGATAGCAAAAGTAGTGTGAAATTATTTTTTCTGTCTTTACAATTTCATGAGTAGAAGATTAATTATGTTTTTCAAACAGGGTCTATCTATGAGGTTCAGGCTTTCCTCAAACTTAGGCTGGCCTTGAACTTGCAGCAATCTTGCCTCAGCTTCTCAAAAGTGCTAGGATTACAGGTGTGTGCAGATTCATTCTTAAAATAAATTTTAGAAACCTCATTTTTCTCTTACTGAAGACTTACACCTTTCATTGAAGAAAATGATTTCCCACCCATAGAGGTTTATCTGAATTGCCAGTGTCATTCCTCTTGTGCTTTGGGGCCACTAGGTAGAAGCATGATGAACATAAACAGTGCATTGTGAAAGTCAGCCCGATGAGTGAGTGACATGTTGACTAAGTGACTCATGGTGGGTACCACATCCAGTGTGGATAGAGTGAACAAAGGGATGATTCCAGTCTTGTCCTGGGTGGCATGAGATTTCATCACTTTCCCCAGAATGGCCTGCAGTTTAAAACTTACAAATTGTTTATTCCTGGAATTTTCCAAGTGGTATTTTTGAACTATGGTTAGGAACTGGGACAAGCAAAACCTCAGTTAAGGGACAACTCTGGTATGTACAACCTAGTAATAAAACAGACTGCATTCGTCGCTCCAGCTGTGAAGTCCACTGAGATTTGTGCTTTGTTTGTTCCTTCCTGCTTGCTTCTCCCACATTATTTTCCCCACTCAGCTAGACATTAAGACTTGGCTGGCCATCTTTTCTTCCTCCAAACTAATTACATATTTTTTCCTCCATTTTTTTTTATCAATACATGTTTCTCAGACATAATGGTTTTATTTCTTATAGGGATTTGGCATGTGTACATGAGCCCTTCGACATATATATTCTTATCTTTCCCTTGACTTTGTAAACCTCTGTCACTAGTTTATCTATCCATTAAGCATATATACACTGTCTAGCCAAGCATCCTTGCTCTCATCACTTATTTACAAGAAAATATCAAAGCCTTCAGGCCTGAGCTATTTCCACGGAGACACCTCTTCTACCTCCCCAGAGCTTTCTTTTGTTCTGTGGTTGACTCTTCAAAAAGAACTCCTCCTTTCACCACTTAACTGAAGTGATACCTATAGGGGTGGAGAGAAGAGACTTCCTAGTTACAAAGGCTTTGTGCCATCATCCTTGACATGGTTGCAGATTTCCTTCTTCATGACACTCTCTCTTCAGTGGCCTTTTCTGGCTATTGTTTCTTCTCTTCTTAGAAGTTCCTCATATGCAACCTTTCAAACTTTGTTCCTCTCCTTGTCCTTCTCTTCATCCTCTTCCTTCTGACAGTCATGCACCTCCCACAACTGCCACATACCTACATGGGTGAGTTGTTTTTAGATCCAGAAATTTAGCTTTCTATCGGACAGCTCCTTCTGCCTACCCCAGGGAACCTAGAAGAGAGCTTTTTGAAAGACTTGTGCACACTGAGAGCTAAGCAGCCATATCTTAGGATCAGTACGGCAACATCATTCCCCCTGGTCATTCCTTCTTGCAAGGAAACCACAGAATCAAGACCTAGGGATCTAGGGGCGCCTCCTACTGTCACTATGTTCATGTTTGCTCAATAATGATGGAACGTTGATTTAAAAACTAAGCTTCTAGTAGCCCTCTAATAAATTTGAAATGATTAGTTCTTATTTTTCTTAAATTGATTATCATCATTTTGGGGTGGCCAGTGGCAGGGTTGATTGGTAACTTTATTTGGAGTAGGCAAGTAAACCTGATGGTTTTTAGTCAAAAGTTGACTGTTTAAGGAGTCAGAGCTTGATTCATTTACCCACAGATACTGAGAACATTAAATGTATCAGACATTAGAGATATAATGGTGAATCAGACAATATTTGAACCATATGAGGTCTCCTATGCTATGACACCTCTTGTGCCTATCTTTTTTGCTCTGATTTTTAACATTCTAATTAGTGACTAACAATAATAATTAGAAAATGTTTACTGTGTACCAAGAACTGTTTAAGGACTTTGCTCGTATTAGCTCATTTAATCATCGTGACGACACTGTGAGCTTGTTACTTCATTGTTACCATCTGTGGAGAAGGAAGGTTGGTCAAAAGGAAATTTAGAAAAGTGCCCCAGGTTTTACTGTTGGGAAGTGAGGAGGCTTAGCTTTGAACCCGGCAGTCTTGCTGTAGAACCATCTGCCAGTGCCTTAGCTTTCTTAGCTCTTCTCACTCCTCTGTTTATGAGGCTCTCAGTGAAATATGACAGGCTAGTTCACAGCATGCCAAAATTAACCTGAAATTTTAAATACCAAACACTTGAACTTACTTTGCTTTCTTAAGATATTTCCTCTCTTGGGCATTGCATTGGCAGTCGTCTCATTTTCTAATCTGAAATCAGCAGAAAAGGAAGAAAAACTTGCAGTTAAGCCCAAGTGCTTGTGACAGGTTGCTAAATAAAACTGGCTCAACTGAACTTCTGAGTCTGTTGAGAAATACTGAGAATTTCTTACAAAAGAAATTTTCTTTATTATATTAAATCATGGGTCATTGCATAGTTCTAAGTGTCTTAGTAAAAAGAAAATGTGGCTTGAGGCTAACAGAGCATAAAATCTTAATGAGATTATTTGTGGGCTGCTATTTATGCATACTTTTTAAAACTGTCAAAAATGTTTCCTGTGTTAGTATGTCCTTTTATGTTTCCATTGCTGAAATTTTAATTTCAAAAATCTTTAGCATAGCTGAAAGAAAAAACAATAGTAATATACATTTGCATAGGAA
Organism: Petromus typicus; assembly: GCA_004026965.1. Taxonomy (NCBI): domain Eukaryota; kingdom Metazoa; phylum Chordata; class Mammalia; order Rodentia; family Petromuridae; genus Petromus; species Petromus typicus. The sequence continues at coordinate 4,232 of PVIR01021932.1, forward strand.
TTTGAAGTTTACAGAGTAATTTCAGATACAGTAATTTACTTGATCACCCAGTAATTTACTTGATCATTAATCTCTTAGGAAGCAGAATCACAAAAATATCAATGCATGTTGGAATTTTTAAAAATTGCCAGTGTTTTCTTATGTAGTAATCCTAAACAGATTTGGAAAAGGGCAAGTCTGAATCATTGAAGTGTTTAAATTAATGAATATTAGGAAATGAAAGTTTCATTATGTGTAGTAACTTTGGGGAACTGTTTTAATGGGTGCATAAAGAAAACATCTGGTTAACATAAGGCCTCTGAAGTCTGTTAAAAATTCTCTTTTGTTCCTCAGTTTTGTATTTTTGTACACTCAGTCCCACTTTCTTCTTTCACCAGTCAAGGCTTACTGACTGGACCTGCTTAAAAAGTGCATGAAGTTGGAGGGTGGGGTGAGATAGGCAGCCTGGAAAGCTTCTGGACCAGGACATTTGTGTCCTGACCACCTGCCCCTAAGACATGCCACATCTCTCCAGCTGAAAAACTTCTCAGCTTTAGAAGTACACGTTAGCTCAGCCTCCATCTGAATAATAACAAAGTCAAAATTAGGTATGGCCACATGAGTGAGATTTTTCTGTGTTCTGTACATTGTCCAGAGCACTCACAAAATATGTATTTGTGTGAAAGGTGCTGCTGTGTAAATAAGCCTGTTCCTCTTTGATGATGACAACCATACAAGAAAAGGCCATGTATTTTGATACAAACTGTGGAAATACATCTGGGTAGCCAAGGAAAAACTGAATTGTTACTGAAGGATGTGTCTACAAAGACAAGAAAGTAATTTACAATCAGTGGGCTGAAAATATTTTTAAACACTAATCAAGTGAATCTCTTGAGCTGTCCTTGTGGGTAAATTGTATCATTTGTTTCTTGGAGGGCTGTTTACACACACACACACACACACACACACACATACACACACACACACACACCCAAGAGGCCATTTTTTCCATGTATAATCAGAATTTAAGGTGCATGAATAGAGCAAAAAGTACAGTTCATTAATATTAATGATAACCTACTTAAATCTAGTGAAGAGAAACCTAACCAGTGGAATTCTTGTTTTCTAGCAGAGCTTCAGTGTCATATAATTAATATAATTCAATTACCTTACCAATTTTTTTCTGCATGGTGTAAGACATCAGAATATAATTTGTAGCTAGAATGAAATCTAGACTCAGAAAAAAACTTGAAAAGACTAGGGATTTGCATTCTGCTGCCTGGTTGAGCTTGTCCCTGCAATAGCAGCCTCAGAATGCCATGTCCTGGTGGAATTCCCCACTGAAAACCAGCCAACAGAGCTGCTTCCTCATGCCCTACTTCTTGCCCAAAACACTGAATTGTCTCAAGGGACCTGGACATGAACCTACAGGGCTCCATAAGAGTCTTGCACAGCCTGACAGGGAGCTAGTATTACTGGGCGATCCGTGGTTTGGTTTAGGAGCCTCAGGCTGTGGGTTTTGGAATTGGCCCACTATCCTGGCTTAACCTTGGATAAATATCCCTGACTTCTGTGTTGGATGGGAAATTCAAAGCCCTGTTTATCCTGAGTCCCTCCACAACGAATTCATGGCATGTTGTTATGAGGCTGAGTGAAGTGGCCGTGTTTTGAGGAGAAATAAGGAATCACTCTCTTACTAATTAATAATTTTGTAACAGTCCCTTTTTCCTAGGAATAGAGCCAGTAGAAGGGCCAAACCTAACCAATCCACGGTAGCTATTGATCAGGACCAACTTAACCCCTGGGTCGTGTAACTGCTATGAAATTCCCTGAGAGGTCCTAAACAGTGCTCTTTCCTCTACCCACCCAGTGTTCTCAGAGGCTGCCTCCTCCTTCAGCTGAACCTTGAAGATTCACAAGTAGACTTTGTTATTTTCATATGTGTCTTTGATCTCTTATAAAAGGTATCTTAGAGGAGAAGAAATCACTTTTAGGTTCTTACTAGTCACTTATGCCACAGTATAAATTAGTTTAAGTTTCTTTGGTTTTGACAGGAGGATAAGGAGAAGATACTGGACAAGAGGTGCAGACTTGGAATCAAGGCAGAAAATATGCTATCATTGTCACATTTGTGTTCTGGCTGAGGATTGCAGTGACTCCTTTCCCACCAGAATTCGCTCCCATGCTTTCAGCAAATGGCATCCTATTTTCCACTTACCTCTCCCTTCTGGCAGGGAAACACTTGGAGGTCTTTTACAGCTTTGACTTTTCCTTACCCCTTCTAGATATAGTTCCATTTCCTTCCAAGATGAAAGCTTGTCTTTGTCCCCTCCTAGAATAGTTCCAGGCAGCAGAACACAGTGAATCCTTCCAGATAAAAGACCTGCTGATAAAATGCCAGATTGTTATCAGAGAAGCAAGTGAGGGGAGTCAAGTCTCTACCATTAATTACTTCGTTACAGCTTTGTTTATATCCTGTTCATTTGGGGCATGTTTTTCTTGGACAGTTTCTTGTCTGTGTTCTGAACTACAGTCTGAAGTTTGTACAACTCCCAAAGGTCAGGGAATAGTAGGTTCCTCCTTTTTTGAAAGGTTTAATGGCAAGGAAGAGAAGATCAAAGTTTCTATCTTCCATCTGGAAGGAAATAGACAAATGCGTGGTTGGGGCGGTTAGTTCCTCACCTCCAGCAAACAGACCCTAGTGTGTTGAATGAACCCTGGCTTTGAACAGTTGGCCAAGAGGTTACCTGGAAAGAGAATGGCATTTATCTCTGTGAAGTCATGAGTGTCACCCAGTGATTGAGCAGATATCCAGGCATAGAGGCCAGAGTCCACTTGAACCTAAAATAAAACTACTTGGAAAAAGTACTTGATACTTCTAAACCATAGACCTAGTGGTAAATTTTACATTATGTATACTTTATATAGCAAAATACATAAACAATACTCACTTCCTGAGAGTTCCAATACTGTGGTCACAGTTAGAAGTACTGTTTGGCTAGTCTGCATGGTTTGCATTCTTTTGAATAAGATTCCTGTCACATTTAAAGCATTCTTCATTTGAAGAACTGTAGTAATAAGGATATAAAATACCTTATGAATTATAGAGAGAAAGAAAATGTTTTTCTGTCATGCTGTAAACATAATGAGAAATTTAAGATTGGAGAAGAGTCCTGTTAAACAAGATTGATTCTCTATCATGATTGCCACTGTCCCTCTACAAGAGAACCAGAAGGAGAAATAGATTCTCTTGATGGATAGTGTCTGTTGCTGTGATGATCAAATGGTATGAATTTAAATGCTCCATGACCAGAGGCAGTATTAGGAAGTTAATTTCATCTGTGGTACCTGGGAGACATTAAGTGGCCAATCACATGTTTCTTCACTACATGAAATTTGTATGTGACCTTCTATTGTCTTGTTAATTTGTCTGCAACCAAACTCTTCTTTTCCATCAAGTCTACTGATGTATGATTCAACCATCCTCTCAGCTTCACTAGCAACGAGGGCTTCTGAAGTCTAGACTCTCATATTTGTTTTAAAACAAGAAACTTCTCAGATCCTGCAAACATGTTATCTGGTGACATAGCTGCAGTATGCACTTTAGGACCATCAAAAAGAAAAAGTGAATGAATGAATATTCCCTATTCCAAATCGTAAAACTTTTGATCTTGGATAACCCTCTGATCTGATGAAAATACGTCTTTTTCCTTGTGGGTGTGTCTCTTGTATGCATCCAGGCCATTGTTGAATAGTCACTGTAATTTCAACCAAATCTTTCTCATGTTTAACTTTATTGTTTTCTTTCAAGAGGGTAGAAATATAGGGACTTAAGAAGTTAAAGTAAGTCTACAACATGTTAAAACTGAGTGAAAACCAGCAAAAACAAACCTTATTTCCCCTTTCTTATAGGGAAGAATAATTGGAATTGGAGGCAGGGGAGAAATGTATTTTTTTAAGGAAATTAAGAATGCCAGAAATAGCATGGGTGGTTAAAGCAATCTGGTGTGAAAGGTACATTTTTTTAAAAAATGAGATTTCTTTTCTTTCTTCTTGACTAATCGTTTTGTTGGAATAACTGTTTGAATAACAAATTGCTTTGGAGTGTGTAGTGGGGAGTGGAGAACATTGTTGTGCCTTGTACAGACTGGTGACACAATATAAACTAACTGATGCTAAGTTCCACAAGATTACCCAGATCCAGCCACCGGCAAATGTAGCCAAAGCTTTAGAAATCTATGATTAAATCATGAAGTGAATGGAAGTGATCCAGATTGTTTGATTTTCTTTTGAAATGATACATTTATCAGACCTCAGCACCTAAAAGTTAAATAGTATTACATTTCACACATAGCACTTTATTTTTACTCTTAGATTGAAGGTTACGTCCTTGGCGTGATTGAAGAATGACTCATACATTTTGCACTGACTTTGTTTTGTTTTTTGATAGGCAAACAAGGAAGCAAGGGAGAAAGATAGTACTTGATTGAGGCTAAATGTATTAGTTAATTGAACTCAAATGGAAATGATGTCACTCATATATAACCAATGATTTTTCTTTGTTAATATGTGTATTCCTTCTATGAGAACTTCTTGAGTGCTACTTATGCTTAAAATATAATATAAAATATCTCTTGACTAGGAGAATAAGCAAGCCATGGTGTTTTTCTAGTAAATGTCTGAAACCATAGCTGAAATCTCTAGTCACATAGACATGTTGGAGGATGTGACTAGTACTCTTAACCGACATGTTCCTCATCTTAAAGTACAGTCACCATGAAATTAATGTATTAAGCCATGGTCACAATCCAGGAAAGGACTTGAAGGTAATGTGATTCTCCACATAATTAGTAGCCTAATTAAATGCTAGAGGGCTTCAGTTATAATGTACCATGATTCTGAACAAAGATAACACCACCGCTGAAATTGTATACTTGTAACACAAGTATATTTTAATTAGTGACAGGCCATATATGTATAATGAGTTGTGTTTCATCTTTAGACTTTGCACAGCAGTCTCCATTGTTCATTCATTTGGACTATATGAAATACTAGTGCATTGACTTGGCTTCTTTTTCAGAATTTGGGATGATTCAAGTTGATATGAGTTGAAAAATAGCTTTCCATTGTGGAACAAGGAAATTTTCAGGGTTTGCAAAATACTAGAAAACAGGTTTAATCTATTCAAGATGAAAAGTCTGTTTTACCTTAATTATCCCATGGAAAATTGTCCTGCTGAATAGATGAGTTTATTAAAGCTGGCCCAACAACTTCGGCATCATTTGGTTGAGTACTTTCAGTTGTCACATTTAATTGAGTAATAAAATCAAATTTCTCTTAGTATGTGCTATTGCTGTTTGATTTTGTGGTATTAAAAACTTAAGATTAGAACACACTGATGTTGACAGTGATTACAGATTGTGGAGTTAGACTCACCAGCTTTGAATATTAGCTTTCTATTTGCTTTCTTTAAGAGATTGGGCAAATTGCTCCATGGATTTGTCCAGAAGAGCAAATGGGAGATTGGCCATTGTCCTAAAAAATATTTTTTAGTTCTCATTTGATTGTTAGGATTTTTTAATGGTTTGATTTGTAAGAGAGCACACAAAAAAGTTAATTCTGGTCATAAAAGTTTAAAAGAAATCACTGGGTTTATGTAATCTGAGGAATAAAAAAAAAAAAAAAGAGGATGTCCTAGAAATGGGGCTGGAGACTGAGAAGGGAAAACAAGACAGAGTTATGTAACTAAACTTTTTAATGTATATGAGAGATTGTTCTTTTGAAAACAACTTTATTGAAGTCTAACCAAATTAAATAAACAATACATTTCAAGTACACAATTTGATGAATTTATATACCCATGAAACTACCAGTTGTGTTAAGATAATGAACATATCCATCACCAGTAAGTCTTACTCAAGTGTTCCTTTCCCTACTTGGTTGGCAATGGATAATTCTGTGCTTTATCACTGTAGAGTAGTGTACATTTCCTAAAATTTTATATAGATTCATACAATATATATTTTTTATCTGTGTTTTTCACTAGCATATTAATTTTGAGATTCAGCCATGTTGTTAATTGTATTAATAATTGTTCCTGTTTATTATCAAATAGTACTTGATCTATAACAATTCATTTATGCACCAACTCTTGATAGATATGTTTGTTGTATCCAGTTTGGCTATTACTTAACTGTAATAGTTAAGTTTGGGCAACATTGATGTACGAGTGTTTGTGTGGACATAGACTCTTATTTTCTAGGGTAAACACACCAGCACAGAAAGGGTGAACTAAACAGTACATGAATATTTACCTTTTTAAGAAACTGCTAACTTCTTTTCCAAAGTAATTGTACACTCCCACCAGTGGTATAAAAATACCAGTTGTGTAAACAAACAGATAATAGCACAAAACTGGTGGGTTTGTTTCTTCTTTGCAAGAGAGAATCTATTGTCTCTCGGTAGTTACTTTGAAGATAATGATACACAGTGTGTGAACTGTTATTTTTATCTTAGTATTTTGATATGAAATTTTGTTTTATTTTTTCATTAAAAGACAAAATTCCACTTGTTGAGTCTAAGCCAACACTCGATACACTCAAGTTATTTTCATTATAGCCTTTCCTAGTGAGGGGGTAGTAGTGTTTTAATTTGAACTTTCCAAATGACTAAGGATATTGAATATGTTTACATATGTTTATTTACCATCCATATATCTTCTCTGCTAAAGTGTCTGTCCAAAGCTTTGGCTCAGTTTTTTGTTGCTTTGTAAATAGGGCTATTTATTTCCCTTTTATCCTGAAAATAATCTGGGCACAAGTCTTTTAGGCATAGATTCACTGATTTCCCTGGCATGTAGAACCAGAAAAACAAAATTAAATTGTAGTGAGAAAGAATCTTCTTATGCTGAAGGAAGTACTTTGTAACTGCAGCAGTCTAAACATGGGTATTCAGGTAACCAAGAGAGGATGTAAAACTTTCCCTAGAGAATTTGAAAAAAGGATGGCAAGAGTCTGTCTGGGATATAGTAAGCTTGTTGAGGTGTGACTCAAATTACCGAACTGCAGTTTTCACTTGAGAAAAGACATCTTCACGGGGAGTGGGTCTGTTGCCAGCCTCTCAGTACTACTTCTTGCTCTTCTATGCTCTTTTCCCAACCCTCTTCCAAATAAATAAATAAATAACAAACGAGACAATTTCTTGTAATTTTTTAAGACTTTCCATATATACTTTATGGTTTTAAAAAATTCATTCTTTCTGATTTTACCTTGAAGTGTTGCTATATAACGCAAGGAAGGTCATTCTGGGACTTTAGTTAGCTTAACAAAAACAAATTGCAATCTCTGTAGAGCAGCTGTATTAAAAGAAGTGCTCAGATTTCTCTCATCCAGCAATAGCACTAACTATTGTTTTAGCTGATGGTACTGGGCAGATTCATTTAATTCCCTGTAGAGGAAAAATAATTAAGTAGATATTTTAGAGAGGAAGATCTCCATGATTAAAGGAGTTGGGGTTTCTTTGGCCCTCAGAGGAAAGAATCAGGAGTGCTTTAATGACAGGATTCCAATACAGTTAATGAAGGGTTTTCCTGTGTAGAAAACACTGGCCATTTGTTCTCTAGCTCCACAGAGGCTCAAACTAGAGAAAATTGGCTCCAAGTATAGGAAGATTGAGTGTGGTTAGTGTTAGACATAAAACTTTTATTATCAGCATCAGTATTATTATGAGATCAAGCAGTGAAACAAGTCAAAAGAGATGGTTTTTTAAAAAGATAACTATCTGCTAGGGATGTTTAAATGTCCGTTATTTATAGGATTTTGTCACTGAAGGGAACTTTATGGATCACTTCTTCTATTATCCTTTTACAGTTGGGGATGTGAAAGGACATTATGTAACTAGTCTGTGGCCACATCCTTAAGTACGAAGATTTTAATATGAGGGTATTTTAGTCTCACTTAAAAAAGACACAAAGGAAACCATGTATTTCTGCCTCGTTGGTAGGTTTCATTTCACCAAAGTAGTCACTTAAAGCTGATGACTGTGTAAATATATATATATGTATGTATGTATGTATGTGTATATATATAATTTTTTTCCTAAGCCCATGAAGATTCTGCCAATTTGCCGACCTCTATTTTTTTTCTTTTCAATAAAAATGTTAAAGATTTTTATTCCTGGGCATCTTGAACTTTGAACTTACCACTAAGTAAATATAACAATTTTTACTCTAGGTAATTTGTCCTGAAGTGATAAATAACAGCAGAGAACAGCAGGAGATTGCTGCATCTCTTGTGGAACTTGTCCTGGTCTGATATGAGTCTTCATAGACTACCATTTGACCTACAAATTATACAGTTTGGTGGACAAGTTTGGATTAAAGTCCTATGACTAAATTGCCTTCCTTAAAGGTAATGCATTATAAAGCCTTGGGCTTTGTCTTGTTAAACACTGGTTAGAGCAATAGGAAACATGATTAGGTTCCTAATTTATTGTGAATGAGAAAGATGAGTTCTAATCATTGAAATCAGAGAGATGAACTGCTTGTGAAAGAGTCCATATCCATGATCACAACAGAAATTGGCACTAGCCAATTATTTCATTGTGGGTACATTTTATTTGGCAATTCATCATCCTTTATATATTCCCACTAGACCTTTTGAATGAAACCTTACATGTATTTAATAATACTGTGTACTTACTACAAGCTGTTTATTTGAGGGCTAAAAGTAAAATAAATAAGTTATTTAAAAGTAACTAGCACACTGCTTGACATTCAGACGCTCAGTGAATGTTTCTATCTTCCCTTCCTTTTTGCTTTCGCCAAGTTTAGCATGGGCACTGGGATCTTTCGGGATGTAGCAAATTCTTATCAAAGGGAAGTTAATAAAAGTGTGCACATTTAAAGGTACTCTTTTAAAATGATCAGTGTGTATTGAACACTCACCAGACTCCATGGATGCTTTAATTTTAATATCCTTTCAGACATAGTCAACCAAAAATTAAGTTAAATTAATCAAATTTGATTGATTTGTTGAGCCGTCTTGGGATAAGTTTAAGGTATTTTGAATTCCAGAATGAGAAATTTCTATTAATGTGGCAGTAGATAGCTAGCGTGGGTTCTGGAACATTGGAAAGCTTAAAATTCGTTAGTTGTTCAAATGGAAACAAAAATATTCCTACCCACAAACATCGTTAAGAGAGTAAATTCTCTCTTACACCTTTGTGCAGTTTCCTTTATTGACCACCCACTTCTGTGTTTGCAAACTAAAAAGTTCTCATTGTAAGTATAGAACCACTCACCCTAAAGATTAGTATGGCAAATTTCAAGTGTATTAAATCATTTTAAGAACAAGGCTGTGGGGCAAGGACCACACCAAAAGCAGATCCAGCCCTTTTGGACTGATTTCTCAGACCCATTCTCTCTTGCGAGGAAGGAGGACATGTTGAGACCTGGTGTTAGGTTCAACCCCTTGAAAGAAAATCAGTGGCTGCCTACATGTTCTTGTCTTCTGGTCTTTGTGGAATTCAAATAGATATAGCAGCAGCAGCTTCTTCACTTAGTCTGTTCAAGCTGAGCCCCTCAGCTCCTGCTGTGTGTGTGGGTCATCCCAGCCCCAAGTCCCAGCCTAGCTCTGCTTCCCTACCTGATTGGTTTGGAGGGAAATGTGCACAAGGGTGATGCAGCTCATTGCTCCAGAGTTAGAAAGAAAACCCGGGATGGATTGACAGAAAAGATGGCACCAGAAGTTTCAGAGCTTAGGAATATTTCATTCTATGTATATTAGACCTTCATACATTGTTCACTTTATTATACTCCATTGTGTGTTATAATGATTTGGATAATGATTAAAATGAATTATTTTCCTTTAATCTCTCAAGTTCCTGATACCTTTGTATGGATGTTACTTAAAGTCTTTTTCATATTTTCCCCAGTTAGGAAAGGTAACCACATTTCATTGCCCTGGGAACAAAAAAAAATCTCCTTTCCAACTGTCTAAAACATTTGATTGGAATCTCAAAAACATCTCATTTTGAATTATTTTATTGTTTAGGCAAAAACTGATGAAAGATTTAAATGAAATTTCAGATGAAATATTATTATTATTTTCGTACTTCTGTCTGTGTATTAATAAGAGCAGGTAAATTGGGATTAACATTCAAAAGTCGTGCATCTTTTCATGTTACTGAAGAAATATCTGTAAATCTGAATAATTAAAGTACATTGCTCTAAGAACTTTTCAAAATAACTACCAAACTGTATCTTCACCTCTCTTGTTAGAAAAGTCCCTTGCTTTATTTCCTAGCACTGAAAGGAATGGGATGAATGCAAGCAGCCATCACCATTGCCTTTGTGACCCTGTGTCCCTGCCACATGCTGAGTGCGGAGTGCTGTGTCTCGTTCTTGCAGGGGGAAGTGAAAAGATGTCAAGGTGATGGAGACTGATTCCCAGCTCCCAGCAGCTACCATGTTCACAGTCTAGAATTAGCAGCCTGTGGCAGGGCCTGGGTGACAGGGAGGCAGAATGGAGGTGACCTCAGAAGCATGCATACTCCGTAGCCAGGCTCTGTGGCTACGCTTGTCCCAAGTAGTCACCCTATAATTTGCACATGTTCTGTCCTGCTTATAATTATCAACATTTCTTCATAAAAATATTTTTAGAAAGATTTTAATATATTGATTAGAGTTAATTAGCAAAAAGTAATTACTGCTTTAAGCTCTCAGGAGATACAGACATTTAAACTAAGCGTCCCACCTGCAATGTATAGTAGTTTTTGTTTTGTCCTTTGACTCTGGAAATGTGCAGTTTTTAGCTTAGCTACTGCCGGCTGCTCTTATTTCCTCTTCACTACCCAAGTGAAGTATTTTAAAAATCAGTCTTTCAAACTCTTGAATCTATTACTCTTCCAAGAAATATATTTGAGTAAAGAAATTCATGGGCTGTAGAGAGGGCACAGTTACAGTAAATCGAACTTTTGAGTGCCAGTGGTTTGAGTTTCAGGAAAATGAGAATGTAGTTGAGGTAGTTGTAGATGCTTTGATGAATTCAAAATAGGTATAGGCAGGACACAGAGAGAATCTGGCAACCTTGCCCATCATTGCTCTCCCTGAGAATGTGGAACAAAGGCTCCAGAAATGCCACATTTTAAACAAAAAACATAGTTGATAGTTACAAAACTCACAGAAAAGTCTGCTCTCTCAAATTCACTGAGTACAAACATATATTTTTTAGTATTTCTCTCTTCTCTGCAAGTACACATGCCTGCTCATGTATGTAATTTTTGAAAACAAGATTTGAAACCAGTGTACCATTGAGAATAGAAAGGAAAAAGAAATCTTTAGAAATAGAGCACTAGTCAACAGAAAATGGACATAGACTTGGACCTGGGGAGTGAAGACTGAGCCTCACATAAACAGATCGAGAAGGCCAGAGGAATGCCAGTCTCCTTTCCTTTGCAGCTCTGTTGGAGGGAGGGAGAAGGGTAGGCCTTCAAGAGCACAGGGAGCCTGTTTGATTCAGGCAGTGCTCTGTTTCCTAGGCCAGTTGATGGAACAGAAAACCCAGGAGGAAAACAGTGATGCATACATTGCAGAGAGGCTTTAAGTTTTCAAATTATTTCTTCTGCTACATTCATTAAAGGCTACCATTTATGGCTTCCACCATAGACACTGTGTCATACGTATATTATCTTATTTAAGCTTCACAACAGCTCTATGAGGTAATTGAAAAACTTAAGGAGTTCACTAATTTATCCAAAGACATACACTAGTAAGTGGTAGGAATTGGATTAAAACTTAAATTTGTTGGATTCCAGAGCATGTTCCTAATTCCTGTGCTGCAGGCTGTGGATAAAGAACTGTGAAGACCCAGTTTCTGCCCTCAAAGTCATTACAGTACAGTGGACGTGGTGCTGCCTAAGGGCTTCCAACACCTCTGGAGGCAAATGCAATGTGCTGCTTTGACAGAGCTAACTCCACAGTTGCAGAACTGTGCAGGAAGTAGATGGTTGATCCCAACCAGAGAGTGTAGAAGCTTTCACACAAAAGGTCGTACTTAAGTATGGTTCATGTGAAGAATTCCCCAGAGTACAAGGTGAGAGGACATTTATTTCTGGGGGAATGGACTGCAAATACAAAGTCATTACAGCTAAAACAATAGTCGAATAACACACAGGAATAAAGTCTTTAATTGTTGCTGTTAACAGTTTAACTAGGAGCCTACTGCTTCTCACTCAGCCTTCAAAGATACCCTCTAAGCTACAGTTGTTGGTGAATCACCATTTCCCAGGAGCAAACAACCATGCTCTTAAGAGAAACTGGCCCCCTATAATGTCCTGGAATCCTTGAGTCAGGTCAGTGAGGGGCTTGAGCATGGTCAGATGTAGTTGGGTGAACTCAGCTCAGCTCCAAGGTGCCAGTTTTGGTCAAGTAAGGGCATCTACAGTATGTGAATGATCCTTTTCATTGCCAGCAGATGTGCGGGTTCGTCTGTTTTATACAGGGTACAGCCTGACCCAAAAATTGAGTGTCAGCACTGGAGATGGGAAGTTCCTGAGTTCCTGGAAGAAGGAACTGGGAACATTAGTAATTATGTTAGTGAGGAGAAGAAAAGGGTATCGGCAGCAGCCTGAAGCCATTCTGAGTCTTCTGAAGACTAAGTTTACTGTGAAAGGAGAGAACTTACCCAAGGTGGAACCTTTAAAGTCCTCTCAATTAAAAAATACTGCTCCCATATTGCCTAAAAATTTTCTCTCAGGGGTGGGGATTTAGCTCAGTGGTTCCAGTGCCTGTCTTGCAAGTGCAAGGACCTGGGTTTGATCCTCGGTAACCACATACAGTACTGAGCGTGGAGACTCACACCCAGCAGCACTCAGCACCACATACCACAGTGCGGTGTGTGGTGGCTCACGCCTGTAATCCCAGCACTCAAGAGGCAGAGGCAGGAGGATTGCTGTGATGTGAGTTTGAGGTTGAGGCAGAGGCAGGAGGATTGCTGTGATGTGAGTTTGAGGCTGAGCTCAGGGCCAGCCTGAACTACAAAGTGAGACCCTGTCTCAAAAAAAAAAAATTTTTTTTTTTCTCTCAGCCACAATGATGTACCACATACAAAGCTTTGAACACCAAATCTGACCTTAAATAAATTTTCAGAAGATGTTAGCAGCATCATGTTACTATCATATTCAGCTTTATAAACTATCAGAGGCTGCTTAGTTCCATAAGTCATTCATACCTCAAGGATTAGATTGAATAGATTGTTTTGGAGACATTTTATTTTCTTGGAAAGTTTTAAGGTAACTGCTGTGTAAAGTTCCAGAAAGATTGAATTTTATAGGTGAACAGACTCTAGAATGTTTTGCTATTGCTAGTTTTATGAGCCACAGTACAGCCATAATGTCACGCTGAAGAGTAATGAAGTAAATGGAATAGTGTGTAAATAGCACATGGCCACCCCTGGCACACAATAGCCACTTAATCAACCTCCTTGTCTTTTGCCTGGGTGTCCCAAGGAACAGTGGGTTCATATAGGAAATAATGGAGGTCTGAGGAAGAACCTTTTTCTTGTCAAACCCAGGTATTCTGCCTCACCCTACTTAGGCACAGCTGGACAATCTTCTAGACTCCCTTTCTAGGTCCCACCCTTTGTGTTTACTTTTCATGGTCCTGAGAATCATTGCCCGATTCCCTATCTTCTCCATTGGACTGAAGCTCCCTTGTGGCCTAAGCAGTGATTTTCGCTCTGATGCTGTGATGCCTGATGCAGTATGTGGCTTGTGCTAGGTAGGCAGTAGAAGTCCTTGCTGGTTTGGGGGACAGTTTTGGTGATGATGTCTGACCACTTAACCTTTGCAACCTTTAAGGAAAATGAAGGTTCTAAGGATAAATATATGAGGAGAAATTCTGGAAAATGTTCAGGAACTACTCTATGAAATGGGATGAGCTTAGAACACCCTCAATAGAATGTTTCTCCCTTACTCAGCATTCTCGCCCTCAACTATCCTGGTTCCTGAAGTGTTAGGTCATGTGGGTGTATACATTACCACTGTTCGAACGTCGCTTGTCTTCTCCTGAGAGCCATGACAATTTTCCCTCCTTCTCACTTCCCTTTTCTGTACCACTGCATAGTTATGCAGTCTCCGTGCTTCCACTGATGTGCACACAGCACACGTCCCCCTAAGCTGGTGGTTCCCCATGTCCTAGTCTTCCATTGCTGTCTGCCCTGAGGCAGAGCACACCCTAACAGCCTCACTGGCTATCATGTAGTATGTTATCACTGTAGCTTGTTGCTCTGGGAAGCACTGGCTCCAGGGCTGGAATGTGTGCTGTGAACCTCCTGAAATTATATGTATGTGTTCATTAATCTCTTTCTCTTGGTTGAAAGTATATAGTTTATATTAGATTCTCAGATGTTTTCATGGCTCTGCAAGTGTTAATCAAAACAACAGTAAAAGCTTGACTTAGAGATTTTCCTCATGCTTGTACATGAGTATGTTTTTAGGAGCTGGGAGATGCTTTTGTTCGCTCTCCATTTCCAGGTGTGAGTGACATCTTAGAGTGGCAGCATCATGTTACTATCATGTTCAGCCAGAGAGCTCTGTCTTAGAGCAGTGGATACAGTTCTGATGTGGGTATGGTACTTACACATCCTGGAGGGGCCCACTTGGTCTTTCTGAACTTTATTTGTTGTTTGAGGTATATTATGCCTTCTTGTCTTGGATCTTCATAGCACAGAGATCACAGGTATGCAAGCATTTTATAAATTGCCAACAGCTGTCAATTGTAGGATGCAAGTACTACTCTAAAAATGTCTTTGGCACTGTATTACTTAATAAGTGATCAGAATGAACATGGGACCAGGCTTCTGTAATTCTAGCTACTTGGGAGGCCAAGGCAAAAGAATTGCAGTGTTCAGGAGTTGGACCCAGACTAGGCAACATAGTGAGACCCCATATCAAAAGTTAAATAAAATAGGGCCGGGGAGTTAGCTCAGTGGTTCCGGCGCCTGTCTTGCAAGCGCAAGGACCCGGGTTCGATTCCCCGGTAACCACATAACAATACTGGGTGTGGAGACCCACACCCAGCAGCAACCAGTACCACATACCAGTGCCGGGCGTGGTGGCTCTCGCCTGTCATCCCAGCACTCGGGAGGCAGAGGCAGGAGGATTGCTGTGATGTGAGTTGGAGGCTGAGCTCAGGGCCAGCCTGAACCACAAAGCGAGACCCTGTCTCCAAAAAACCTAAAAAAAAAAAAAAAAAAGTTAAATAAAATAAATTTATTAGAGAAAAAGCTAGAGGCTTAAAGACACTTGGAACCAAATGTCTTGTAGGTTCTGTGGAGGCCTAGGGCACACATAGGATCACTAAAAGAAATGGTTTCCAAAGGAGGGTAAAAACAAAAATGAGCCAAGGATGATGGTGCATCCTGTAATCCCAGTACCCTGAAGACTGAGGCAGAAGAATCACAAATTCAAGCCAAGCCGGGATAACTTAACAACTTGGTGAGACCTTGTGCCAAAATAAAAGAAGATCTGGTCCTGTAGCTCAGCATAAAAACTCTGGATTCAGTCCATCTACTAAAAAGGGGAAGGGTAAAATGGGCCTCAAAGACCCCAGATTTGTTTGGTTTCCTAAAATTAAGGGATCTTGCTCATTACTTTCAATACAGGCTAAAAAGAACCTGTTTCAGCCCAGCAGTTGAATGCAACCTAGTATATGCAAAGCCCTGGATTCAGTTCCCAGCACTGAAAGGGGATGGGGAAGGACTTGCTTTTTTTCACTAAGTGTCATCAATTTTTTTTTTTTTTTTTTTTTTGGTCTTATCACACTGCAGAATTTACCCATGGTCTTAACTCTCTCCTTCAGGCCACTTAGGA
Organism: Petromus typicus; assembly: GCA_004026965.1. Lineage (NCBI taxonomy): Eukaryota > Metazoa > Chordata > Mammalia > Rodentia > Petromuridae > Petromus > Petromus typicus. The sequence goes on from PVIR01021932.1 coordinate 20,081, forward strand.
ATGAACAGTACTTAAATATGTTCTAGAACAGTGATGGCAAACCTTTCAGAGCTTTCTGTGGTAACAGACATTTTGCTGCAGCCTTCATGCCACAGGTTTACCCCCACTGGTCTAGAATAAACTCAGTATCCAAAGCAGAATGAAAACCCAGATGTTGTTTTTCTATCCTCGTACTTGCTAGATTCTCAGTGTGTCATCACATCCCCTCCACACTCTAGCAGCTCTCAAAACAATGATCTGGAAATGTGGTTCAACTTAATGTGTATGATATATGTAACACATGTATGTATTGCATATGTATGTATAAATTCAGCTATCATCTGCCATCTAGCCTCCCATTTAAACAATTTGAACTGAAATGGCATTTGAAATTACATTTAACCATTGTTTTATAATGAATGTCACTTAATTAAATTTTGCTTTAAAAATAGACTTCTCTCCTCTTTGACAGTTGGGTGAATTTTTGAGGAGTGGTTTCATCTCTCTTTTTACTCCAGTCGTGGAGGTTTTATTTTTTTTTTAAATCTTTATTGGTACATTAAATATACACATCATGATTGCACTCCATAATGGGGATTTGTACCAGTATAAGACACAACTTAATTCTCATTTTTTCCCGTCGCCCTACCCACCCTACCACCCCCCTCATATACATAAAATTTGTTTCCTTACTTTTTTCTTACAATCTCAACATTGTCCCCTTTCACCTTATTTTACATTGAGCATTTTCTATTTCACAATATATAACATACAATGCTAGGACTCATTTACATCTTTATTTTCTCATACCAGAGAAAAGATGTGATATGTACCTATCTGTCGTGGAGGTTTTAAAAGCACCCTAATACAGGGTATCCAAAAATAGAACATTCTGGCACTTTTTCCCACTTTACATTCTTTCTCCTGTATGGATGCCAGATTTCTCTGGGAAAGCATCATTTTCAAAAGGTCAGGACCAAAAGGGGAGGAGCATCATTTGTGTAGGGTTACTGCTAATTGGAACCTAAATATCTGTAACACACTATAACACAAAGCGTATGTGTCCAAGGGCACAGATGAGGGGAAGCTTCCGACAAATGACTGTGCCAGTGAGGCCATACGCTAATTAAATCACAAAGCGTTTTCAGAGTATTTTCTTTTCTTTGTCCAATAATGTTTTCTCTCCCATAAGCCAAGACAAATATTTTACTTTATTAACTAATTACAGATTAAACATTTAATCATTTTTAAAGAAAAATAAGTGAAAAAAATGGGTGAAATTGTCAGAGCCCAGTCAAAGGCCAGTCAGAACTCTCTAGCTCCCTTGTGTTACCCAGCTCTCAGTGTTGTCCCAAGGGATGATATGAGCACTTCATCCCCAATCTATGTGAGACGGCTACCACAATACCTCCCCATCTTCAAGAAAAGCCAACACAACATTGTTATGTGCCCTGTACTTTCCTGCTCTCTCTACCTCCTCCCCACTACAACTATGATGAAATTCTGTTAAGGTCATTTCATTTATTCAGAGATTGCATCTGTATTCATTGTTATATTGAAGTAAATGTTGGTGAGATCCCTGGGAGAATAGAAGTGTTTTAGTCAGAGGGCTCTATATCTCTGCCTGCTAAGGTTGCATGTCCATGTGGCTCTAGTGGATCACATCTTACCAATAGTTCCTTCTTGGAACACTTACTAATTCTGAAAAAAGTTCAGAGGCCATCCCTTTCCCCCACAGAGTCTATTGTGTTCTGATCTTTCTGACTCCTGTCTAAAACATTTCTGTAAGTTCAGTTGCTTTTTTAATTGGATAAAAGGTCATGTCTAGAGAGTTCTAGTCGAGTTTATTTAAGCTGGGACTTGCTATATTGGCTTTCTCTCTCAAACTTTGACTCCCATGCACATAGCTTCAACAGAATGGTGTGGCCTCTTGGGTTCATGGTATTTACAAAGTTAAGAGGTCCTGAGATGAACAGTCTTTGCAGTGACCTTTCTGGAATCTCAAAATACCACTTATAAGTGATTTCCACTTATTGAAGAACCAGCTTTTATTCCAGTTGTTTGGGTGTAAGTCAGTCCAAAGGGAAGGCTTTGGTGACTAGAAGCCTGACCCACTCTCAGCCATAACGTCCACTCTTAGTCCTCAGCCTCTACTGTAGTCAGACACATCTCCCTACATCCTGAGCATTTCTGCTCTTGCTTTACACCACTGACCCTAGTTAAACATTCTCCCGTTTTCTCTTATCCTGCTTGAGTTATGCTCTCCTGATTCCCATACTTTCTCTTCTGATTTCTTATAACTATAATGCGAGGATCACTTGCTTATCATTTTCTCTATTCTATCTTGTGCTCTTGGTCATATTTTCAAGTGTACTTCTGATCTTGACAGAAAATGAACTCTTTAGAGATAAAGGTGGAGATCTTACTTTTCACAGCACATATCACAGTACTTTTTTTAAATTCTCCCTCCTTCCTTTCCTTCTTTCTTTCTTCCTTCCTTCCTTCCTTCCTTCCTTCCTTCCTTCCTTCCTTTCTTTCTTTCTCTTTCTCTCTTTCTTCCTTTCTTTCTGTCTTTCTCTTCTTTCTCTCTCTCTCTGTCTTTCTTTCTTTCTATCTTTCTATATTTCATCTTGCTATTTAGTTCTGGGTAGCCTTCACTCACTGTGTAACCCAGGCTGGCCTCAAGCTCATAGTGATCCTCCTGCCTCTGCCTTCCAAGTGCTGAGATTACAGGCCTGCACCACCATGCTCAGCTTCACATTGTTTTTACTTATCAGAAGCACCCAATAAATAGCTTTTCATTGTTAAAGAAAAAACATTTTTGCTACTGCCAGTTTATTTTATTATTCCCAAACCTCTACATTTACTCTTACGATGGCATTGTAGATTATTGAGATAGATAGACAAACAGACAGATGTAATTTATATATATAAATTTTGGGGTCCATACTGCACAGGAACAGACTCAAGTACATTTATAATTACAGTTATAAGACCTTAGAGCCTGAGAAGTGAATCACAAGTAGATTTATTGGTCCATGAGAGCGAGTCTTTATTCAACACATGAGCATTAGTACACTGGCAGAGTCTCTCCTATACTAACTCTTGGAGTTAAATTTTTTTAAAAACCAAAGGGATTTAGCTCAATGGTTCCGGCGCCTGTCTTGCAAGCGCAAGGACCCGGGTTCGATTCCCCAGTAACCACACACCATACTGGGTATGGAGACTCACGCAGTAGCAATCAGTACCACATACCGCAGTGCCAAGTGTGGTGGCTCACGCCTGTCATCCCAGCACTCGGGAGGCAGAGGCAGGAGGATTGCTGTGATGTGAGTTGGAGGCTGAGCTCAGGGCCAGCCTCAACTACAAAGTGAGACCTTGTCTCAAAAAAAAAAAAAAAAAAAAAAAGTTACCTGTAGAAGTAATGCAAATGGAATAGAACATCATTTGGAGTAGAGGAAGTACTTCATAGAAAACATTTGGCATAAGGAACACCTCCTTCCATCGCCCCTCCTTGGCTGTTTGAGCCAGGCTAGGTAGGACATCCATCTATACAAAGGCACAACTATCAGGATGAGCACTGAAAAGGTTTGTGTTTTTATTTCCTCCTAGGTGTGGCCGCTCACCTATCTACCGCTCCCGGGAAATGGCAGCTCGAGCCTTGGTCCCATTTGTTATGATAGACCAGGTTCCCAGTACTATCCAGGCCCTGCTGGCCACACTCCCCAGCTCTACTGACCAGTGTTTCCGGCAGAACCATATTCATGGAACCCTTCTTCAGGTAAGCAAGGTTACTACATTGTATGTGTTTTTCATCTCAGACGTGGCCCTGTATTATACTGCAGTTCTGGCAAATTATCTTTTGCATTAATCCCTGTGCTTTCTGTAACATACTTTCCTTATTAAGAATGCTTACAACGACTTTCTGTCCAGGTGTGAGCCTTCTTGGGAGCAGCTCCCCAAGGAGGATGGGAAAGTAGACCTGTCAGGGAGAGCTGCCCCACAGAGCCACAGTATATGGAAGTCACAAACCTTCCTTTGCGGTTTTCTCTATACTTTGGAAGAAACATTTATTTTGAATAAATACACAAATTAGTTTATTAGTTAGCATAAAGAAAAGACTTAAGTACAGCACATAATGAGAAAAGTACTTCTTACTGAGACTGTCCTTATATAAACTCTAATTTAGGGACAAGTGGTGCTGGTGACATCTTCAGTTTACACGCTGTTGTAGTCCTATGCAGACGAGGGCTAGAGATAGAATTGAACTGTCATTTTCTGGTGTATGAAGGGGTTGAGAGTTGGCCTGGTACCTAGTACAAGTGCGAGGTTCATATTGCCAAGATGGAAGGCAGCAGGTAGAGGATTCCCAGTGTGGGCCTCAAGTTAGCCTGTCAGAATGTGAATTAGATATTTACCCTTCACTACCTGTGCATCTATGTCTTTATTTTTGAAATTAGGATAACAGTGAGTGGTGGCACACCCATGTAATCCCAGCACTTGGGAGGCTGGAGCGGGAGGATCACCATGAGTTTGAGGCCAACCTGAATTGCATAGCAAGACCCTGTCTCAAAACAAAATAAGCAAAAAGTGATATATACTTCATAGAGATTTTAGGAAAACTTAATTAAGTAATTAATGTATATAAAGTGCTTAGAACCTGGTACAGAGTAAGATATATAATTATTTTTTAATTGAATTCTTTATTGGTACATTTTACATATACATCACGATCACACTCAACATTGGGAATTTGTACCAGTATATAACATAAGTTAATTCTCATTTTTACCCATTCCCTACTCACCCTGCAGCCCCTATATACATAGGCTGCTTTTCTTTTTTTTTTTAAGATCATATTTTTTTCTTTCCCTCATTACTGTCCCCTACCCCTTTGTCTTTGAATATTTTCTATTTCACAATATGTGTCATACATTCTAGAACTCATTTACATCTTCAGATTCTCATACCAGAGAAAAGACATAGTATTTACACATCTGTGACCTATTTATTTCACTTATGAGTGTGTCCTCAAGGATGTCCATTTGAGTACAAATGACGCAAACTTGTCATTCTTTATGGCAGAGTAATACTCCATTTTATTTTAAAAAACGCATCTTTATCCACTGTCCAGTTGACAAGCATTTGAGTTGTTTCCAAGATTTAGCTATTACAAACTGAGCTACTATGAACATGGGTGCACATATGTCGTTAAGATATGATTCTTTTAATTCTCTTGTGTATATTCCTAGCAGAGGAATAGCAGGGTTTGAATGGGCCTCTAATTCTAGTTTTTTGAGGAATCTCCACACTGATCTTTATAGTGGTTGCACTAGTGTACATTCCCAACAGTGGAAGAGAATTCCTTCCTCTTTGCAGCCTCATCAGCATTTTTTGCTAATTAATTTTGCAATAGCAGCCATTCTTTCTGAAGTAAGATACAATTTCAGTGTCATTTTCATCTGAATCTCTCGAATTACCAGTGATATGGAGCATTTCTTCAAAGGCTTCTTGGCTGCTTTTACTTCTTTCTTTGAAAAGTCTGTTCATTTCAGATGCCTACTTTTGAACTGGCTCTTTAAATTTGGGTGGGCTGATTTTTTTAAAGCTCCTTATATATTCTAGATAATAGCCTTTTGTCTGAGAAACAGCTGGTAAAGATTTTTTTCTATATTGTTGATTGTCTTTTAGCTTTGGTGGTGGTTTCTTTTACTGTGCAGAAGCTTTTTAATAGGATGAGATCCCATTTGTTGATTCTTTCTTCTAGTTCTCGTGCTAGAGGTTTTGTTCATAAAGTCTTTCCCTAAGCCAGTATCTCTAAGAGTTTTACCTAACCTGTTTTCTACTAGGTATAGTATGCAGCAAAAGAGATAGGTCTAGCTTTAGTCTTCAGCAGGTTAAAACCCTGTTTTTCCAGCACCATTTGTTAAAGAATCTGTCTTTCCTGCATTGAGGATATTTGGCTCCTTTGTCAAAGATACCGTGGCTTAGTGTATCTAGAGTTGTTTCTGCGTCTACTAATTTATTCCACTGGTCCTTGGGTCTGTTACTTTACCAGTACCATGCAGTTTTTATCATAGCAGCTTTGCATATAGTTTCAAATTGGGGATCAAAATACCCCCCATCATGACCTTGTTGCTTAGCATTGCTTTTGCTATTCTAGGTCATTTGTGGTTCCAGATAAATTTTTGGATTATTTTCTCTAGATCTGTGAAGTATGGTGTTGGGATTTCAATTGGAATTGCATTGAATCTTTATAATCATTGTGGGAGTGTAGCCATTTTGATGATATTGGTTCTACCTAGATTTAGCTATTTACTATTTACTTCAGTCTCTTTTTTTAGAGAACTATAGTTTTCAGAGTAGAAGTCTTTTACTTCTTTGAACAATTGATTCCTAGATATTTCAATTTTTGGATGCCATTGTGAAAAGGTTTGAGTCCCAATTTCTCTCTCAGTGAGGCTATTGTTTGTGTGTACAAAGGCTGTTGATATTTGAGCATTGATCTTGTAGCCAATTACACTACTAAATTTGGCCATTAAGTCTAGAAGTCTTTTGATTAAGTTTTTAGGATCTTCCATGCAGAGTATCATGTTATCAGCAAATAAAGACTGTTTAACTTCTTCCTTTCCTATCTTTATTCTTTTTATTTCTTTCTTTGGCCTAATTGCTGTTGCTAATGTTTCCAGTACTATATTGAACAGGAATGGTTATAGTGGACATCCTTGTCTTGTTCCTGATCTTGGTGTAAAAGGTTTCAGTTTTTGACCATTTAGAATGATGTTGGCTGTTGGTTTTTTGTAAATAGCTTTTATTAGATTAAAATAAAGTCCATCTAATCTGATTTTCTGTAAGGTTTTGATCATGAATAGGTACTGGATTTTGTTAAACACTTTCTCTGCATCTATTGAGATGACCATATGGTTTTTGAGTCTGTTAATATGGTGTATTACATTTATTGATTTATGTATGTTGAACCATCCTTGCATCCCTGGGATGAATCCAACATGGTCAGCATGTCCGATCTTTTTAATGATTCTCTGTATTCTGTTTGCCAGTATCTTATTGAGGATTTTTACATCAGTGTTCATTAGAGAGATAGGCCTGTAGTTCTCTTTTAGGTTGAGTCTATCTGCTTTTGGACTCAAGGTAATGGTTGCTTCCAGGGATGAATTTGGGAATACTGCTTCCCTTTTGATTTCATTAAAGAGTTTGAAAAATAATAGCACTAACTCTTCTTTAAAAGTTTTGTAGAATTTAGCAGTAAAGCCACCAGGACCAGGACTTTTCTTTGTTGGTAGGTTTTTTTAAATTATATTTTCAATTAAACAGATTGATATTGGGGTGTTTTAACATTTTTATATCTTCTTTCTTCAACTTTGGAAGTTCATATATGTGTAGGAATCTATTCAGTTCTTCTGTGTTTTCCATCTTTTTGGAGTAAAAATTTTCAAAGTAGGTATTTATTATCTTCTGGACTTCCACTGAATCTGTGGTGATTTCCCCCTTTTTATTCCTGATAGTATAGATTCGAGCCTTTTCCTTCCTTTGTTTGATAAGGTTGGCTAAGTGGCCATCAATTTTGTTTATCCTTTTGAAGAACCAACTCTTCAATTTGTTGGGGTTGTGTGTATCATTTTCTTAGTCTCCATTGCATTAATTTCTGTTCTGATTCTTATAATTTCCTCCTTAGTATGAACTTTGGGTTTGTCTTGTTCTTCCTTTTGTAGTAACTTGAGGTTCAGCATTAGGTTATTTGAGTTTACTCTATTTTCCAGGTGTAGGCATTCACTGCTATGAATTTGTCTCGTAGAATTGCTTTCATTGTGTACCATAAATTCCTGTATGTTGTGCTGGGGTTATCATTTAATTGCAAAAACTGTTTAATTTCTTCTTTAATTTCTTCTGTGACCCAGTGGTTTTTCAGCAGAATGTTGTTCAATTTCCATGTGTTTGTGAGGATCCTGGAATTTCTTTTGCTATTCAGCTCCAATTTCAAGGCAGTACGGTCTGATGGTATAGAGGGCATAACTTCAGTTCCTTTGCCTTTACTTAAATCTGTTCTATAAAGTAGGATGTGGTCTATTTTGGAGAATGATCCATGAGCAGCAGAAAAGAACGTATATTTTGACTTTGTGGAGTGAAATACTCTGTAGGCATCTATTAAGTCCATTTGTTCAGAAGTTTGATTTATCTCAACTATTACCTTATTGATGTTTTGTCTAATCAATCTGTCTATTTGTGACAGCAGAGTATTATATTAGTGATTCCCCTTTGGTGGTGATTTTTGTGTCAGAGTTTTGAATTTTTTTTCTCGTTTCTATTGCTCTGTCATTGTTGATGTTATTTTTTTTTAATTCCTTGCCTGGTGTCTGGATAATGATTGTTGCAAGTCTTTTCCTTCCTAATATTCAGATCCCTTAGGAGATGTCTACTTCCTGGGTTGTCCTCCTTGCCTCTGTAATGCTCTTAAGAGTTCTCAGTTCTGGCACCCAATGGGAGGTATTTGAACAGAACAATCATGTTATCTTTGTTGACATAGTACAATCAGTATCATGAACAGTATCGAACACAGTAAAGAAAATTAAAAGCTTTTGGCAATTGCTATTCTGAAATCTTTTTTTTTAAATTTTTTTATCTTTATTGGTACATTAAATATACACATCATGATTGCACTCCATAATGGGGATTTGTACCAGTATAAGACACAACTTAATTCTCATTTTTTCCCATAGCCCCACCCACCCTACCACCCCCCCATATACATAAAATTTGTTTCCTTACTTTTTTGTTACAATCTCAACATTGTCCCCTTTCACCTTATTTT
>PVIR01021933.1:0-28858 GCA_004026965.1 Petromus typicus
AAAAAAAAAAAAAAATCAACAAACTTGACAAGAGGTTGGCATTGTAGCTGAGTGTGAAGGCTCTAAGTACCAAACAAATCAGTCAGTCAATCAGTCAGGCAAGTATAGATTGGAAGAGAAAGAATAAAATACTTTTGACACAGTTTATTAGCACATGCTGTCATTTATCAATTCACATCTTGAGAATTCAACCTGAGTTTCACGATGTGAATTTCTTTGTGTCTCTTTAGTAAAAAGCTGGCAGCATCTCTGAAAGAATTTATGTTTTGAGAAAGATATGGTGCTGGGTCTACCACTCTTAGGAAAACGAGATGTAAAATCAAAAGCAAGGTTGGTGGTAGGGGCTTTCCACCTCTCCGGGGCCCACAAAGCTCTCCTGCTTCCTTGAGAGGATCCCACTACCCTTCTCAGCCTCCTGGGGCTCCTCCGTGTCCTGTCACCTGTGCCCGTTACCTGCTCCCAGCTGCTGGGTACCCCTTGTTGTCTCCATGGACTGAGGGCTGCACAAAATCACAAGCCTGTGCTCCTCTTTCTATTTCTCAAGTTTTTTGGTCACTATTGAGTATAGGAGTTTAAAACTTACTATTAGAGTATTGGTTTCAGCTCACCTGTAGCTGCACTGCCTTTGAAAAAGTTAAAAGCAGTCAATTTTTCTACATTTATATAGGGCCATGGACAAAGCATTGAGCTCCAAAAACAATTGAGTTGGACACAGTGGTGTGTGGCTCTAAGTCTAGCAATCAGGAGGCTGAGGCAGAGGGATTGCTGCAAGTTTGAGGCCACCATGGGCTACATAGTAAGATCAGGACCAGCCTGAACTGTACAGCAAAGCCCTGACTCAAAAAGCCAAAGCCAAACAAACAAACAACAACGAAACAAGTTGTAGACCAATTACCAATTCCAAAAAATTAAGAATTCCATCTGAGTTCTATAGTAGAGACGATGTTGTGTATTTTTAGGAAAAGTTAGCAACAGCCCCTGAAGAGTTTACTATATAAACTACAACCAAATCCTCAGGCTTTAACATTCTCAGGGAGAAGTTCATGGGTATCATTCTTGTGGACATTTTAAAAAATAAAATATATAGAGGTATTATTTGAGTTCATTATCATTTACTCATTTGAAATGTATTTTCATAATACATGTTCACTACTGTTTTGCTGGAAACTGAAATGGAGGTTTAACTTTGTGAGAAAACATTTGATTTTTGATATCTAGTGAACACAGCACTGTCTTGTACGTCTTTTTCTTTAAAACTTACAAGTTACTTTCTCTCTCATTACTTTCAGTACTTGATGCCGTGGAAAAGTAGCCAATTAAACAGAGGAAAACATTTCCACTTCCTAAAAGCTGCCTAAGTTTCAGATGAGATTAAACAAAACAGCTTGTAGACACCAGAACATGAATCCAACCAGCCTTGATCAGTAAAATCACACCGGTTTTGAACTACATGTCTCCCCTGTCCACAGCATCATTTTGTTGAGGAAGCTGAATAAATGCAATTCTGATCATCCTATTACAAAACGAAGTATAGATCAGAAAGGGAAAGATTTTAACCCCTGAGAGTGCGAAATACAGGCATTTTCTAGGTGATGGAAGGAAGGCTGAGCCGCCAGAATGTGCCCACTTTCCTTTCCTAAGGTGACTGTTTTGGCTTGAATGACAACCCCCTTTGTCTAGACCCTCCCCCACCCTCCATCACCAGAGTGACATATTGCTTCCCCCTCAAATGCCACCAGGTCCCATGGAGCCTGTTTCAATGTCAGCATCACAGCGGACTCCTTAGGTCGTCAGGAGCCAGCCTTGCGCTTCCCAGCCCTCCCCGCCTCCGCCCTGAACCACACCTCTCCAGAAATATTCGCCTTCTTAATGAAAACCATATTAAAAAAAAAAAAATAGCCAGTTTGCCCAACCCGCCAAAACGCCCGGGCAATCTGTAATGTCAGCTTCAGACGATGCATGTCTCATGAAAGTCTAGGGGCCGGGCTCGTCTGGCAAAGCAAGTTCTGTCCCACATCTTTATGAGAAAGAGGGACAAAACTTCTGTTTTTGGCATTTTATATTGGAGTCTGTTTTAAGTGAGGAAGGGAAAAAAAATAGCAACGTAGAGTCTAGACAGAGGAGATGGGGTGAAATCTGGAAGCCATTCGCTCCGGCGAGGGCAGCGCAGCCGTCGGCAGCGGGATCGTCTTACGCTGCCTAATTACACGTGAAAAATGTACACAGCCCGCTGTCTGCTCCGGGGAACAGAGGCTGGGCCGGCCACACGATTGGGCCACAGCAGCTGGACTCACGAGTTCCGGATACAATGAGGTTTTTCAGGGAAGTAACTATTCCTCTCTCTCCTCCCAAACCTCCAAAAAAGTGTAGCACGTTTGGAATTTGGCAAATGGACACATTCTTGGAAGGACATTCAGGCGTTAAAATAGGCTGACAGAGATGAAGTTAGACACACGGCCGGCCGTTGTGGAGAGCGGTGAGGTCTGAGGGTTTCTTGTAGGGTCTGATCTGGGTTGCATTGACATCGGCAATGGCTCCTGAATCAGCAGTGTGTCGGCTCCAGCACTGGCAGCCTTGAGCTGGGCAGGGGGTTTGGTTTTGTGCAGGATAATGATTTTTAGAGGCCTTTAATATAGTGTATTTTTGCAGGCATTCTAAGCATCTTTCACAGACATAAGCCCTTAGTCACGCGGCGTTCGGGGTTAGGACCAGAGGGGTGTGTAGCAAGGGTGTCCGCGGAGGACAGTGTCTTCAAAACTGGAAATGCCGAGGGAGAAATTTAGAGTTCACTGCCGTCAGAGAGCAGAGCCAGCTTGTACACATGCGTGCCCACGCCTGTGTGTGTAAGAAAGAGACAGACAGGAGAATATGACAGCTTTATAAAGTGAGAAATAAAATGGAGTGACTTGCCAGGTATTGAAAGCGACGTTTATGATGGAGGCCAAAAGAAGAAACTTCTCTCATCGTCGTTGTAGCCCCAGCTTCAAGAGAAAGCGCTGTGTCCAGTAAGGGTGTGTGTTCTCCGTCACTACGTAGAATTTGTTTTTGTATTTTCTAGGTTTTTTTTTTTTTTTGTCTTCTTCCTTTCTTTCCTTCTCCAAATCTTTGCTTTGGCCTCAGAAGCTCATCCAAGTCTACAATTTGGTGCTCTGTTGGAGCTTGGTAGTAAAGTCCAGTGATCCATCTTTATGAGTTTGAGATTTATCCAAAATAAGTCGGTGCTGCCTGGATTGGGGGTACGGGTGCCTACAGGTGGCAGCTGGGCTCTGCAGCTGCTTCTGGGCAGGTGTCCTCAGCTCAGAGCCAGGTACAGGAGAGGTAAGGGGCATCTACTTATGATAGGGATGGAGTCCTTAAGGAAGCGTGGCCTAGCATGGTGGGAGTGGGAAGACACGGTGCAGTGAACAGCACCCTGGAGGGAGGCAGGAGGCTGGCACAGGTGCTCACACAGCAGATTGAGGTCACCCAGGGCCCAGATCTGGTAGCCACAGTTCCACTCTCCCTGGCAGCAGGACCATTAGTTCCACAGAGACATCAGAGATGTCCAGTGTAGTGATGTCTGTGAAATGTTTCTCCCGTGCTCTCTGTAAGCAAAATGTTTCAGAGCCCCAAAGAGATCAAAATTCGCCAGTGTACAAGTAAAATGAAGTAATGTTTGTATAGAAGCTATGCGCAACCTCCCAGATGCTAAGACCACTCTCCAGATTATTTACAATACCTAACATGATGCAACTTCTAGAAGCAGTCACTACCTTGATATTTCAGGAATAACGACAAGAGTCCGTAGGTGCTCAGCGCTGATGGAACAAACTAGACAGCCCACCAGGGGACCCTGGCACCCGGGCCACGGACCACGACCAATCTGTGGCTATTGGGATGAGGATCCACAGCAGAAGGTAAGCAGCAGGCTAGTGAGCAGATCTCCATCTGGATTTACAGCAGAGCCTCATCACTTTCATTACTGCCTGAGCTCCAGCTCCACCTACTGTTAGACCAGCAACATCACTCGACTCTCGTAGGAGCTCCAACCCTGGGATCTGGGCTGTGGCTGTCAGGAGAATCCATCTCCTGGCAGTCAGCAGTGGAGCTGAGGCAGTGATGCTAGCAATGACTAGAGCAGCTGCTGCAAATCCAGATGAACAGGAGTAGAGAGGTGGGCTGCACAGAGCCCATGACCAATCAGTGACTGGCACTCAGATGGAAACTTTAGCAATGAGTGGCATCAAGCTGCATCTTGTGGAACCCATGACGGTGCCAAGGGAGTTGCTGCACTTTAAATGTACAGCAGCCTCTACTGACGGAATCTAAGTCTGAACCTTTGTTATTTCACTTGCCAATTCTGCCTGTGCCTCTTTCTCACACTAAGTGCTTTTCTCAGTTGTAGTCTTGGTGAGCCCACAAGCTAATTCTAGCCAAACAAGTTTTTATAAAAAAAAAAAAAAAAAACTCACTGGCGTGCTATGAAAGGGTGAAAAGTCATCCTCCAATCTGTGGGAAGATTGTCTTCCCTAAAACCTGCCCATGGTGCTAGTCATAATGGGGCAGTGTTGCCTTGTGTATATGTAGAGGAAATACTCAATAGCAGTGACACAGCAGTGAAAGTCAATTTTTTTTCTATTCCAAGTTCACCAAAACCAGTTTGCCAACCCATGATAAAGAGTGGGTTTAAATGTCTTCGGAACAAAGTCCACTCTTACCCTCACCAGGAGGGGGCAGCAGAGAGCCACAAGCCACAGCCTCTTGGGAGAGTTCTGAGGGCTCTCCATCATAGCAGCCGCATGCCACCATGCCCTGAATCCCATAGGAGTCCTCAAAGAGCTCCTGAGTCTTCAGGGAGACCAAGGAAGAGGCTTGTGATGATGTGGACAAGAGGCTGATCGGGCGGATAGCACAAGGAAGATCTACAACACTTCCCTTGTTACTTTCAGGGCTGAGCCTTCCAGGTCCTGCCAGGCCCAGGAGGAATTGTGGCATGGACAGAAAAGCCCCACAAAGAAGACTCTGCCTGACATGACACCTACACGTCACACAGGTGTGTACACAGATCGAGTTCAGTGCTCTGGGGACCACTTCCTATCTTCCCACTTTACTCTGTAGAAAGCAGCCTTTTCTCATGAACAGTTAACAAAGTTACACACACCTAAGCCTTGTACGAACCTCAGAACTTCCTTGATGACCTACTGTTGATTTAAACACAACCAGGACCAGACACAGTTGCACATACCTGTGGTTCTAGCTAATCAGGAGGCTGAGGCAGAAGGATCTCGGAGCCCAGGAATTTGAGACCAGCCTGGGCAACATAAAAAAGACCTCAGCTCATAAGGAGGAAAATGAGACCAGTGTTGTGCTGAGCATTTTGCAGCTTTGATTGGGCTGACAACCCAAGAGCACGGCCAGAGAGCTACCGTTCATGACAGACACGGACATCCACAGGCCTTCACCTTGTGGGGTAGGAAGAGAGTTACTGAGACCATCTACGGCTCCTTCTATTCCAGGATGATGCCCAGAACCCAGTGAGAAGCAGATGGCCGAGTACCCACCTCCAACCACAACAGTGCAGACCTGGTGACTCCATGAGCACAGTCTGTGGTCCAGTGCTAGGACTGAAGATGAGCCCAAGGAGGATGCCGTGAATGTCCCTCAAGGACAGGGGCTTCTGGACATTCAAAGCCCTAGCTTCCACCTTTACATCATTACTTTTGCTCTTTTCTTACTGTATCCAATTTTTACAGCCCTCTAGACCTTTGCGAGCTCTGCTGATCTTCAGAAAGAATCTTCAACACAATTATATGCTATACCACATCCCAGTCAGCAGCAGGCAGCAGCACCACCCTGGCCCTAAGATTCTGTGGCCAGTGACACCGTGGTTGGGTCGGCTCGTGTAGGCTCTGCCACGCTGACACGTGACAGAATCACCGGATGGCAACAGCACGCCTCTCAGAACATATCCTATCCTGTGGCTCATGCTCAGATCCACCGGAAGCCCAGGAAGTAGACAGTGTTCTTCCTTCTGCTGCTCTTCCTGTACTTTGGAATACTTAGATTTTTTTTTTTTTTTTTTTTTTTACAAACCCAAACTTCATAAGTTTTAAAAATTCTTCATCGCCGCTGCTGAAGGTTCTGACCTGCTGTGTGTGATCTCAGAACCACAACAGGTCATGTTGGAGGGGATGTGGAACCCAGCACTTCTATTTCTTAGCATTTACAGTGGACTTTGACTTAGAAACTCAATTCGTTCCCCAGGGCTGGTTGTAACTCACGTTGGTCTGTGAAGGCTCAGCCTCCTCTCACAGCCTTCAAAGTCTCGCCCCGTCCACAGGCAGATGCGTGTCCTTAGAGACCCTGGCCCAGGATTTCTCAAGAACCCCACATGGCATGGGCGTTGCCGTGTTCCTTAGAACTCTGTAAGGGGTAAATCGGTGTCTGAGACCACCTGAAAGCACAAACGGCCAGTATTCAGGTTGTAACTCAAAACTTTGGTTGTAAGTTAAAACTAGAATTCTAGTCATTACCCAAGTTGTTCATATGTCAGGCTGGTTGTAACTCATGGGGCCACTGTGCCTGTGTTACCTTTAACCTTTCTTTCTCATTGTTGGAGCAACCCCTTTCCATAGGAGAACCTGGCCACCCTCCTGGCTGTGGCATCCCCTACGTCCCTGCTCTGACCCTAGGTGTGTGGAAGCACAGGGCTCTCTCTGCAGGAGCTGGCTACACGGAAGCTCTGTGGTCCTGTGGTTGCATACCGCCCTGCCCCAATCGAGCAGCTGGCACAGCTCTAGGCCTCCTGCCCTCTTCATTCGAGTCCTTGAGGGTGGCTCCGTCACACCTGTCTGAGCCCATCCATTTCCAAGGCAGCCCCATCCTCAAGCGTGTGGACAGGAGCAAGAGAAACGCCAGGCAGGTTTCGGGGGAGGAGGCCTCTCAGGGAGCAGTGCTGGATGTGGTGGAGAGGGGAGGTGGCTGGAGGGGACAAGCCAGGGCCCGAGCAGCAAGCAGGCCCTTCGGGGCCTGCACTTTCGGCCCCGGCTTCCTTCCCGGCCCTCGCCCCCTGCTTCCTGGCTCACTGGGGTCTCCTGACCTTTCTTTCACTGTCATCTGCTCTGAAGGATGTTCCCCATCCCATGGTTCCCTCTCCGCACCCCTCTTTCTTTTTCCTTTTCCCCCCAAACCTTTCACTACTTAGACTGTGGCACAAAAGCCCTAGTTTATGGTTTTGTATAGTAAATAAAAATCATCCTGTTACTTTAATTCTTTCACTTTTAAAAATTATTGGACCAAAGCATCTTAACAAATGTTACAAGCCTAAGTGTTCACGTTGTATTCCTTGTTTAATGTAATTTCTCAGTGTTAAAAGGACATTTTTTTAAGAACAATTCTGTCAGGTACACGGCCGAACGGAAAGAAAGGTAAAGGGCTTTGCTGCTCGCCCTCCCTCTGCACATGCGCAACCCCCTCTGCCTGCTCCGCGGACAGGTGCACGAGTGTTCAGTCCACAAGCTTACGTGACACACCTCCAGCACAGTCCTCAGGGTTCAGACTAGGTTCACTCTGGACGCTGTGCATTCTGTGGTTTTGGATTAAGTTTTAGATAACTTTTTTTTTAATTCCTAATGAAAATTTTGATTTTTTTAAATAATTGTGAGTTGATTGCTCATTTAATTTCTTTATTTTGAATTCACCATAGTGGTGCCTTGGTTCATAAAATTAATTCTTTCCACAATTCTGGCTGTAGAACTTGTTGCACGATGTATGTACTGTGCTTATAATTCAGTTGCCACAGCAGTCATGGGAAGTTAAATTCTTGAATTGAAGTACTACTGTATTCTAAACTTTGATAGTTTTTGAAAATCTATATTAATGTCTCTCAAAAAATCTTTCACCTCACCAAGTCTTAAAGATTTACTAGAAAAATAATATTGACACCCTTTACTAAGAATAAAAATTCAAAAAGGAAAACTAAAAGTAAGAACTGGATACTTCCAGGGACCTGATCAACTATGCAGTAATCTGTTTACCTGAGGACCCCAAGAGCTGACCATCAGCCCACTGGGCCTCTGAATCTCACTCTATTCCCAGGGACCAAAAGAGGGAAGGACTCCGAAGGGCCTTCAGAATTGGAGCTTCTCACTGAGATCATACTGGAGAACACACGGGCACCTGTGGGGAGCAGGTGTAGTCAGTGAGCAAGACCAGGTCGAAGAGCAGCTGGACCTCTGTGAGGGGTCCACAGAGATGGGCGAGGGGCCAGCACCACCAGCGCCAGCCCATGTTATTATCTCAGCAAAGAAGAGAGTGTCTGTATTATCCAAGGGATACTCCGAACATATGGTATGTTTATATTTGTATAATTTATTACACTAAATAATGCACCGCCGTTGTTAGGTAACAACCTACCAGGGCTCCTCTATCGCTTCTTCTCTCCTTTCTCCGGGGTTGGTCAGTATGAGAGGCTGACCAGAGGAAATGAGTCACTTCCTGCGGTCCTGCCTCTGTCCACAGTGGAGCTATTTTTAATGGTCTACATAGATCATAAATCCAACCCTGGGTGTGTATTTTATTTGTCTAACAAGTGCCAATAAGTTTGGGTGGGGATAAAGACAAAAAGAAATGGGAAGAACTGAGCCAGTCAGGAGAAAAACATTTTAAAAATTCCCCCATTCAAAAAAAAAAAAATCCCTAATAGACTCAATCTTTTTGTAACTTCTTCTGGCTGCTTGAGAAAACTTCGATGGTGATTTCTCACTCCCCAGGGAAGAAAGTCATGTTTAACCAACTTCCACAGATTGTATATTGAATTACTCAGAATATTCCAGCCACCAGTCAGAATGACTTTTGACAAACTATCTGTCTTGGAGCAACGCTAATATTTTTCACTTCAAATATGATACCAAATGTGGAATGGCTTTCCTAAGATGTCTGAATATTGGGCATCCCTTCACTCTTAGCACTAGGTGATAGAATTTGGGCTGCAGTGACAAAGTACCAAAGTGAGCTTCCTCAAATGACAGAAATGTACTGTGCCAGTTCCGCCAGCTCCAAGCCTCCTGCAGTATCTTCTTTCCCTTCACATAGGATCCTTCTTCTGTCCCCCAATTTTTTTCTTATAAAGACACTAGTCAGGGCTGTGGTTGTAGCTCAAGTGGTACCGCATCTACCTTGGAAACACAGGGTCCAAGTTCTATCCCTGGTACCAAAAAAAAAAAAAAAGAGAGAGGCACTCGGGCTACCACCCATTTTAGTTACTCTTACAAAGTAGTTATCAATTTATAACATCATTACAACCTGATAAACTCATTATAAGTTGGAAATATCATTACATTTACAAAATTAATATACTAACATATAGCATATCCTAGCCTGGCCTCGCCTACCTCTGACATGCTCAGCCACCCACCTTAGCCTAGAGTTGGCAAAACCGTCCAACACCAAGCGTATTTCATAATGAAGTGCTGGGAATCTCAGGTAAGACGCTGAATTCCTGTGTACAAAAGTCGCCAGCTGCACACTGATGAGCAGTGGCCATCTCCCCTGTACCATGGGCTGACTGGACTCTGCCACCTGGTATCTGTGGGAGGGGAGGGAGGGACAGGGGGATAGAGAGAGAGATTGTTCTTGGTCACTGACCTCTGAAAAGATCATGACTAAAAATAAAGCTTCTCCATAGTGTGTATCAGTTTTGCACCATTGTGAAGTTGAAAATTCACAATTGAACTATGGTAAGCTGGGGACCATTCATACGGCCACACACTAAGGTACAGGGAGCTAGGACTTCAAAGTATAAACTTGAAGGAAGGGCATCATTCTACCTCAGCAGGTAGAAAGGCTATGAGCGGACGTGTACGATGTGTCTTAATTTCCCCCACCTCAGGCTTTGTAGCAAGCTCAAGGCTGCCTCTTCCAGTCTCCATCCACCATAATCCAGCCCACCCCCAGTTCTGTGCCCCCCAGTGTGGCAGCATTTTCCCAGAGAACTTCCACTCATGTCATCCTCCTGACCACACCACTGACATTCTGGGATTCAGAAACATCACAGATCATACTCCGTGGACGCTCTCATTTAACATGCACAGTTTATTCTACAAGCCATACCATGATCAGCCTGTCTTCCGTGAAGACCAAATTGGGGTTAGCAATCTGCTGCAAAGGGCCAGATAGGAGTGACCGTGGCTTTATAATCCACTTGCATCTTTGAACCTTCTCTGCTGAGGTCCGGAGCCCGGCTGTTCTCCAGGAAGCTGGATTTACTGGCTCTGAAATTTGACTTCTATACATCTTTCACACATCATAAAATGTTCTTCTGATTCTTTTCCATTCATTCCAAGTCAGAAACCTATTCTCAGCTCACATGCCAATGCAAAAGGGAGTCAGTGGTGCCCCTAGTTCGCTGAGTGCTGCATCTTGTGGTGCCTGGTAAGCCACAGCTATCTGCACATGACATCTCTGCCACCGACTCTGCCTGCTTGGCACAGGACTGTCAGCTTTCACAGCCACCCAGTCCTCACCATCCACATCCAGGAAAGATACTGGTTCCACTACATTCTTCCAGGTAGCAGCTGTGTGCTTCACTGCCATTTCTCCAAAAGCATCTCTTTTGAGGCTAGGATTTTCCTTCCTGCTCTCAGTAGTGGGAAAGATGACAGCCAAAACCCTAAGAAATCAGCTACTCATTTTATTTTATTTTCCACAGTAGTACTGGGGATTGAACTCAAGGCCTTCCTACTGAGCTACATCCCCAGCCGCCCCCCCCCTTTTAAAGACAAGAGTTTCCCTAAATTGTTAAACTGCCCAGGTTGGACTTGAACTTAGAATTCTCCTGCTTCAGCTTCTCAGTACACTAGGATTACAAGCCTGTGCTGTCGTTACCTTGAAAGGCTCCAAAAATCTCTCCGACTTCCTACTGTACCAACCCAAGAACACCATGACTCTCCATGCTGAACTCTACCCCTGCCTCTGTCCTCCTCCTGCTCCAAGAGCCTCAGGCCCTGGCAGTCTGCTCTAGCCATTTCATGCTCTGTCTCACTCACCTCTTTGCCCACTTTGTGGCGCACAGAGCCATCCTTGGTCTGTCCTCCCCTAGCACTGGCAGAGCGAGTGAGAACATTCCCAGGAAGTCTACATCTCCACTTTGCAAAGCCATTTCTTAAGCAGCAGTTCCCCTTGCTCTGTGCTGGAGGAAAATCTTGGCCTTTGCCTGATGGAAGACACTTCTGCCGGGGATGAGGGTACAGATTTGCATGCCGTGACCTCGAGCTAGTGGTGCTCATTTCACTCAAGTAATTAATGAACCACCAAGTGGAGCCTTTGTCCCTCTTGTGCGAGAGTAGCCCCTAAGTACCAGCTCCACGACAAGAACAGTAAATAAGAGACAGGGCCTGCCTGGGTTCACACCCATTGCTTTGGCCACTTTCCGTTTTGGTGAGGCGAAAATGCCTGACACACAGTTTAAGGAGGACAGATTTGCTTGGCTTATGATTTCCGTGGGTTCAGTCCATGATGGATGGCTTTAAGGCAGAAGCTGCATAGCCAAAAGGGCTAGCCAAGGAAAACTACTCAACTTAGGAAGCACAGAGCACAGACAGGAGCCAGGGAGGGAGCTGGACCCTTGCACATCACCCAGTGAGTGACACCTCTAGCCCGTTCCCTCCTCCTAACTGCACATTCAACTACAGACTCAAGGAATGAGTCCACCAACTGGTAAAGTGTCCCCACGAGCTATTCACCGCACACACACACATGCACACACACACACACACATACACACGACAGCTTGAGGAACATTCCAGACATAATCCATATCACCCAACACACAAGACTACCATGCAGGCTCTGGATTGTGAAATTTCTAGTACATGGGGTGTCATTTGAAGAACCTAACTGAAGACCAAGGCCTGTGGCAGCTCAAGTATCTTCCCACCTGCGTGACTTAGCTGATTCTCTGGGCAGGTGGGCTCCAACAGGAGCAGCTTCTTCTAACCCTAGAGGTACTGCTTGAGTCACGTCTTCAGCAAGCTTCAAGCTGCTGGCAGCTTTATCTCTTTGCCCTCCTGAAGCTGCCAGTTGACTTAGTAATTGAAAATGCTTTCTTCTGTAGATCTCAGGTTCACGAGCACTTTGGCCACACACACGTGGCCATGACATTCTGCTCTGTTTACCCACTGTCGCACATGCTCGACATCACGCTACACGGAGGGGCTGCCTGTCCCCTCCTCTGGCCCTGCCCAAGCTGCTCAGAGCTGGCTTTAGAGTCCTGGCCTTAGTGGGACTCCACGGTGCAAGGATCAGGCCAAGTGGCACAGAGCAAAACCGGGGAGTGGCGGGAAGCTGATGTCACCTGGGGATCCAGCTGCACTGCGGCCTTCCCAGTGCTGTGGGTCACCTCCACCAAAACATGAACAGCCTGACAAGTAATTATGGGTCACAGAACCTCTCTACCACAGAGAGTGACCAAGAGGGACAATTTTTTAAAAATGAAAATACATGACTGGAAAAGCAAATATGAACTAGCCTAGGGCATAAGATATTTTTATTCCCAGAGGATAGTTTTTGTTCCCATCCTGTTGGCTCTCAGATGCAGCTCTTACTCTCACTTCTGTCTTTTTTAGATAAATGATGAATCTGAATTACGTTTGGCTTTTCAAGTAGCCACTGAGAATGTAAATCTGAGTTGCTACTCCCCAAGATGTCTACATGGAAACATATCACTACAGCTCAGAGGACTAAAGGGAAACCTTAGTTCTTTTGGATGTTTTGTGGTTTCCTGCCTCAAAACCTCTTGGGCGTCCTGCTCCTAAGTTTGACCTCACCTAGCAGAGGTGTTGGATGCCAATCTTGACCCCACCACCCTCCCTGCCCTCATATCAGGGCTGTTGTGCTGAGGAATGTGTCACTGTTTGTAGACCTAGTGAGTGCACGAGTACTTACCATGGCCGACCACCTACCTCACAGGGGCAGCAAGAGACAACTGGAGAAAGGACCAACTAGACACGAGGATTCACACCTCTCACTCCTGTGGCAGAGTAACAGAGGGGCACCTGAAACCACAGATGACACTTCCTCATGATTTTGGAGAATGGAAGACCAAGATCAAGGTTTGGACAGGGTTGGGCTCCTGGTGGGACTCACTTCCTGACTTGCACATGGCATCTTCTTGTTGCATCTTCACATGGTTGGGGGGCTGAATTTAGAGAGAGAGGGAGATGGAGGACTCATATATCTATCTTTGTAAGGCCACTAATCCTGTCCGACCAAGGCTCCACCCTTTTGCCTTTAATTGCTTCCTTAGAAACCTATCTCCAAATATGGTTGCTGAATCTCCATCTTTCTCATCCCTTAGCCAAGTCTCTTTGTCCTGGTCTTTCAGTCATGGAGTTGGGCGATGGGACTTCAGCATATTATTTTGGGGGACACAAACATTAAGGCTACAACAGTACAAAAAGCACTCTCTCAGGCCTCTTTCATTACTTCTTATTCCCCCGGACGTTCATCTGTTTCAGACCTGTTCACTGGAGATACCATTTCCTGGGTGTTTCCCCTTGGTCGTATCAGTAAGAACAGGAAGCTGGCTTCGCTTCCTCAGGTCAGAATGGCTATTATCAAAAAGACGAAGGATAACAAATCTGGGAAGAATGCAGAGAAAACCAGACCCTTGCACACTGTGGATGGGAATGTGACTCTGTATAGCCATAACGGAAAACATAAAAATGGTAGGTCCCTCTGATGCTCCTGGATACTTATGCAAAAGAACTGAAATTAGTATGTTAAAGGGAGATATGCACTCCGTGTTCATTACATTGTTCACAATACTGAAAATACATGTACAGTCCAGTGCCCCATCATCTCATGAGTGGACAAAGAAGATATGGTTCATACACACAGTGGAATACTACCGGCCATGCAGTAGTGATTAGGGACAACATGGATGGACCTGGACTTTATGTGAAATAAGGAGACAGGACAGCAGGTAGAAGACATTAGAAATGGGAGGAAAAGATGAGGAGAGATTGTCAGTGGGCAAAGTGAGTCCCACAGCACAGTAGGGCAACTGTAGGTGATAACATGACAACGTGTTTACATCATACACCTAGAAGAGGAGATACTGGATTCCCTTAGCACAAAGTTGTGTAAATGTTAGAGGTGATGGGTAATTATATATACATAATGTACTATACCCCATAAAAATAAAATTAAATCATTAATAAATAATTAATTATAGAATTAAGTAAGAAGAAGCTGACTCACCAGGAGCTGCTTACTAAGGGAAGACAGATGAAAATAAATGAGAAATAAGCAAGAAAACATAGTGGAGCACTTCTTTATTCTGCCCTGTGAATATAAGTGACATTTCATTTGTCCTCAACTTTACATTGGTTTTGAAATAACAGGCCTGTAGTTCATAGTGGAAAACCATTTTCTACTTCTTCTTTAAGCTTTGCCCAACAAATGGGTATTTTTCAATTTTCAAAAACCTGATGTCCTGGAAATTTCCAGCTCCCCACCCTTTATCTGGAGAATTTAAACAGAATCTTTGGTGCCATGGGCAGTTCACTATGTGTCCCAGCAACCCTGGGTGTGAGAGCTGGGTTGGAACAGAGGGTTGAGGACGACTCATTTTATGTGACAGAGTACCACAATATTTATTCTTCAAATAACAGTAAGTTGTCACAAAGAGGCCATTGTTTTGTTAGGGTTTTTCTTCTCTAGTACGGTTTGAATATGTGCATCTCTACTTATTCCCTCCGGATTTGTTGATCTGGAAAAAAAATTGTGCTGTAAGAGCAAAAGGCACAGATGGGTCATTACAAATTTGACATTTCTAAACTGGGCTCGACAGTGGAACTTCAAAAATATTTATCTATCAGAAAATAGTTTCAGCCGTGGGCAATTTGGTGAAAAGGCTTAGCTGATGGAAAAACCATAACTCAGTGTGACTAGCTTTAATGTGAGATGCTCTTGAAGGCCATGGAGTCACCAACATTTCCAACAACCTAGAAAATTTAGACCAGCTTGGAAAAGTAACAGGAGTCAAGAGGAGGTAGCCAAGGCACTGTGCAAGATCGGATAAATTTATGTGCCTTAGAGACTCAGACTTTAATATTAAATTATACGTGAAGCAGCACTCAACTCAGTCTGAGTGTTTAAGCAGGCCTCCCCGCCTAGGCTCTATCCTCCCATTTTCCAAAACGAGATGTTCTGCAGCGTCTCTCTGTACTTCTCTCTGATTTACAGTTCTGGACGAAAGCATGTGTCCCTCTGGCTCCTTACACAGCTGAGAACTCTGTCCTGGAGACACTGGCCAGTGTCTTGGTGTTTGTGTGTTTGCCAAGCCCACGGCAATGACCTGTCATCTCCACTACATTCAGAATATCTATGGTCTGTGTTGCTAGTGGTTGAACAAGTGGCTATGCAGCTTCCCCACACAACCTCTCTGGCAACTTCCCTGAGGTCTCCCCTCTCTGTTTTCCTGGCGGGTCTTGGGATCTAGCAATAGTACAGGTGATGCATGAGGCCTGTTCAAGTCCTGGAGCCATTTGCTCCAAGGACTTCCTTCAACTATCCTGTAGACGTGATCTGCTTTTCTTTACCTTTTTCTATTTTTATACCAAAATTGAATGAAGTGACCTTTGGCTTCCATCAGTGATAAGCAATGTAAAAGAGGGAGAGTTTATTTTGGTTCACTGGCTCCAAGCAGAAATGGTTCATTGGCTCCAAGCAGAAACATCACGGTAGAAGTGGCACAGAGGAGAGCAGCTCACCTCATGGTGGCCAGAAACACAGTGAAACAGAAGAGCCAGAGAAGCAGGAACCAGGAAAAGACATGCCAGTCAAGGACGCATGCAGCCGAGCCCACCCCTAACAGGCCATTGCACTCTGCCCTACTCAGAAGACTAATGCCTGAGCGGGTCAGCACCTCTCCGGACCCCACTCCTGAGGTTGCTCTGGGAAACACTTCCTATTTGAACCATGAAGAGGCCTGAAGAACAAGCAAAGCATCAGCAGAAAGGAAGGTGCCTAGGTCACGTGGTCCTGCCCAGTGTGATTCTTCTTCCATCTTTTCTCCTTCAAGCTATCCACCGAGAGAGGCGACCACACCTCCATTTAAAGCTCTCCTCTTTTCCCAGGGGATAATTTTTCAGGCAATGGCATGATTTATAAACTCCCATTCATCTTGCCGGCCTCAAGGCTCCCTTCGCCCCAGATCGTGCGATTTCCACCATGGCCAAGCATGTTCTGTCTCCTGGCAATCAGGCTTTGGAAAACTCAAGGCAGGAGTGTTATTCTTCCAACTCCGACTTCCTCTTTGGTTAACTGACTCCCTTTCCCTCAGCCGGGGTCTCTTTTCCCTAGCCATCCCCCCAACCTTGGCCTAAGTGCCCCCATGGGTGGCCACGCCACATTGCCACAATGTTTTCACATGCTGCTATAACCATGTTTGTGTAGCTGCTTCCTGTTAGACCCTGGAGGCCAAAGGCTGCATCTTGTATCCTATTGTTCCTCGAAGCTCAGCACCGTGTTGGACAGAAGACAGGGGATGAGCAAATATTTGGTGAATACATGAAAATAATTCCAAGAACCAATGTTTAAGTTGAGCCATAAGAAATGGCTGATATTTGACCTACAAAAAAAATGTCAATTGCATTCGCAAACAAATTATCAGAGTAATCCTCACCCCCAGCACCAAAGAGCTAAAAGTTACATCAAAAAGATTTGGGGTTCCAGACCCAGCAAAGAGAAGGGCCTGATAACACATAAGAGGACAAGGTAGAGGGAAAAGAACATTTTGTTAAAAAGACTGAGAAGGCATTTCCAATTGATTATATACTGACAATTTTTCCCAGTCTCCCAAATATTGCCCCTCAGCTTTCCAAACCATCTGGAAAATTCTTTCTTGTGGATGAGGTTCAATCATGCCAAATGTGAACTCTGCAGCCTCTGACAGACAGAAGGGAAGCCTGTGGAGAATTAAAAAAACAAAAAACTTTCTAAATTGGAAAATTATTCAGAGAACTCAATAATATTGGGATCAAAATGCTAACCCTGTATAGGTTTATAAATGCGAATTTGCAGAAAAGCTGGGTTCTAAGACAGAAATGAAGCTCAAAATAAATGAGAAAATTGAGATTGTCTAATTTGGGCTGAAGCTGAGAACACACCGCTCTTGTCAGAAGCAATTGAGAGGCTGATGGTGAAAAGTGAAAGAAAGTCTGACACTTTCCTCCTCTCTGTATGAAAGGCCACCAAGGACAGAAGTGCTCACCCAGCTCCTGCCCTGGGGCTGCAATCCATGGAGAAGAAATGGCTGTGAACGAGGCAGCAGTTCTCTGTGTGAGGTCTCAGCTTAACCAAATGAGACCATTTGGGAAAATATAAATATGATGCCCAAGCGGTGCTTGCTCTGTCTGTACAATGCACAAAGCCCAGGCTCTGCATTCAAGCTGCAGGACTGTTGCAGAAAGACGTTTCTCAGAAGTAAGAAGTGATTGACAGAGTACCACCCACAACACACAATGTCACCCTCCACCCGGGAATGTCATTCAGAGTCACTCTGGGAAATCCATGTGGCCACTTGCCAGTCATCCATGGAAAACTTGGTTCTAAAGATGAAGGAGTCAGAGACGGGGATATAGTTCAATGGTTCCAGCGCCTGCCTTGTAAGCACAAGGGCCTAGGTTCAATCTCCGGTAACCACATACAATACTATTGGTCATGGAGAATCACGCCCAGTAGCAATCAGTACCACATACCACAGTGCTGGGCGTGGTGGCTCACGCCTGTAATCCCAGCACTTGGGAGGCAGAGGCAGGAGGATTGATGTGATGTGAGTTGGAGGCTGAGCTCAAGGCCAGCCTGAACGACAAAGTGAGACCCTGTCTCAAAAAATAAATAAATAAAGATGAAAAGGTCAGGTCTCTGGCCCTCCAGGAATTTTTCCTCTTCTGCTAAAGCCAAGTAGAATGGCATAGGACAAGGATAGAAGGGGAACAGGCTGAGGTCCCTGCACATATGTGAGAGGACAGCTGGCACGTGGGTCTGGGATAAGATGACCCATGGCAAGGGCTGGGAAGGTCTGAGGAAACATTATGAGGACAGAAGAGCTGATCCTCATCCAGAGTGGGAGAAACATCTTCAAAAAGGAGAAGGAGAAGAAGATCTTTAGGTTGGTTCTAAGTCAGAAAGGAGAACGCAGTTAAAATTGTGAAATTTCACGTGCTTTAGCTTCAAGTGAAGCCCCTAAGAAAGTACAACATTGTCTAAGATAAAGACAGTGAGTTACTGTTATTGTTGTTGTTATATGTAGTCCTGGGGAACAAATGCTAAACAAGCATTTCACCATTTGAGAGTGCTTTACTTTTGTCAATAGATTTGTCTCATTTACTTTTATTGTTAAGTTTAGAATTAGTTCTAATTTTTGTTTCCACTTGTGCTTCCCAGGTTGATTTTTTCCAGATTTTAATAATGATATTTGTACGTACAAAAAGTGAACAAATAAAAAATGTGTGATGTGAAGAATTTTCACAGAGTCACTGCCCCCAAGGAACCAGAATCCAGGTCAAGGACAAATAGAGCTGTCACCTAAGAATCCTCCTCAATGTCCACTCAGTTACCATCTGTCCCAGTGGTAACCACTAGCCTGGCCTGAAATGTCATAAGTCATTCTACTTCTTTGTCAATCTGATGTAAATAGACTCATACACCATTGTGCGTCTGGCTACTTTGGCCCAGCATCATGTGTTAGAGATCCAGTCTCTTACTGCTGCACATAGTTGCAGCTTCCTCCAACTTCTTCCTGAGGTGTTGCGTTGTGCAGATGTACCATAACCCTCTTCTCCCATCTACTATTGATAGGCACTTGAGTCATTTCCATGAGGGGCTGTCAGAATGAATGTCACCATGAATGCTGCTGTACTTGCTGTTCTTTGGATATACATACATATTGCTGCTTGGCTGATACCTAGAACCGGAACTGTAAGGATACAGGGTCTGTGGATTATGAGATTTCATACGTTCTGTCAAGTCGCTTTCTAAAGCATTTGCACAAATTTACATTCTCACCAGCAATCAGAAGTCAGTGTAATTTAAGTTAACCAAAAATTCTAGCCAGGCATGGTGGTGCACACCTGTTATCCCAGTGCTGAAGAGGCTGAGACAGGAGGATTGTTGTGAGTTCATGACCATCCTGGGCTAGTTAGTGAGGTCAAAGTCAGCAAGCAGTGCATACATAGTGAGACTGCTCTCTCAAAAAACCAAGAGAAAAAAAAAATAAACTCTTACAATTCCTCAGACAATAACTGTATAGTCAAGGAACGCCTTCTGTACTAAGGGACCGTGGTCAGAAAGCTTAAGTATTAAACATCTCTGTTGCTTTCTTAGAACAAAAACAAGAGTTAGCAATAGTGTTGTTAAAAGGAAAGGGAGCAGGGGAAAAAATCGGGTTCTGATAAGTACTAGGGATTCCTTTCCAAGATGAATGAATAATGTAACATAAATAAAGGTTGATAAAATGGCACAAAATAACAGTTAAGAGTTACCAACCTCATGCCAGATGGCAGTTAGAGAACCAGATGTTTCCAGGAAATTATAGCTCTTGTTTTGAATTCAGCTGGCCAAACCCTGGGCAAAGTCGTACATGTCAGACTCACAGACTATCTGACAGCAACACTTATCTCATTTTGCACAGAAGAATTTCCCAGGCTACGTCTGGAAGAAAACGCTGATAAGAATTTAAAAATCCATGAGATAAATGTTTAATGATTTTCTAATTTTTCTTAACAAATGAATTCTACTCTAGAACCATTTCTTTTAAAAAAAAATATTGAACAAAATTGAAAGTGAAATCCAATTGGCTGGACTTCCAAAATGGGAAAACTTTCCTACGCTGCCGAAAAGACAAGGGAACCACAGTTATCGGAACCACGCCCTCGGGATGACGTCTATAGAGTTAAGAAGGGGTACAGAGCAGGCGCACAAGCCCCCTGCACACGGGACTACAAACTGTTTCCAGACACGGACACAAATCTGAACTGTATTTATTCTTTCTGTAAAACTCCTTAGTTGTTTCTTCCCCATGCCTACAGTCCCAGCTCGCAGGCATGGTGTCCAAAGCCGTTTATGAGCTAGCTTCTGTGTCTACCCCACGATCGCCTCCCTGGGTCCCTCCCCCCACGGTTCACTCAGCGACATCACCACCTCCACGCGTGCGCTCCAGGTCGACTGCTCCATGCCCGCCTGAACCTGGCCTTGGTCCCTGTTGCTCCACTCAGACCTTCCTCCCCAAGTCACCAGTGACCTCTCTTTTGCCATCCCACTCTCCTATTCTCGGCCTCCTTGGGGCCACTCTCTTTCTAGAAGCACTTTTTCCTCTCCCTGCTGGTCTTCTGAGCAACTCGTGGATGTGGAAGAAAAGAAACCAGATGTGGATCCCAGGAACTCGGAGACAAAGGAGAGCTGGGAGCTGAGTCGCGCTGGGTTAAAGATCAGCGCTGAGTGAGGGCTGGAGGACACAGCACCAGCACCACTTTCGTTATTTGGGGAAGGAGTCTCAGGGAGTTTAGGTGCTCCCCAGAAACCCCAAGCTCACCTGTGAGAAGCCTAGAGGCGTTGTCTACTCTGATGCCTGGTGAGCAGGCTCCACTGGGGCTGTGATGGATTTGGAAAGTGAGAGAAAGTAGCTCCAGGCCAAAAGCACCATCTGCGAAGGTGAAGCCATTCAAAGGGGCTGTAGACAGCACAGATGTCCGAGAGGAGGGGGTCAGGGCTGGGAAGTCCGGAAGGTGAGGCCAGCGCTTTGAACTTCTGGCAGAGGAACAGCCTTGATAGCTGACAGCAGGGGGTATCTGACTGGATGCACAGCATCCATCTCTCAAGGGTAGAGGAGGAATTAGAGGGTAGAACAACAGAGGCAAGGAGCAGTTGAGGGACCTTTTGGAACAGACACACTTGTATCCTGAACAGCTCGTGGCAGAGGTGAGGAGGAGGAGGAGGGGAGGGGACAGTTGGACTGTAGCATGAACAGCCTGGACCATCATCGACACAGCAGGACCAGTGAGGACCCCCTTGACCTGTCTGTCATGGCCACTGGGGATTCCAGGGTCGGCTGAAGGTGGGTGTAGCCACTGGTCTAACTCTGTGGGCCTGGGAAGGTCTCCAGGCAGCACTGGCACTGCCCCACTCAAAAGGACTTGGGCAGGAGACAGCATGAGTACCTGGCACTGCTAACATAGGATAGGGTAGAGACATGGATGTATGTGGGGTAAAATGACAAGAAAAGCACCAAAGGGCCCCCCTGTCTCAGGCATGTGGGGGCACGGGTGAAGGAAAGATCCTTGAGTACGTCACTTTTAAACTGCACACTTGGTGGATACACAGTACATCCCCCCCACAGTGACCCAGGCTGTCCCCAACAAAGACACAAATCCCCTGCTGGACCCTGAGCCCCTCTGTGCCCCCCGCCCTTGGCAGGACAGACAAAGGTCTGTTCAGGTGGCTCCAGTGGCTGATATCTTCTCTGGAAGGTGTAACCCTACTTCGGGCTCCCAACCTGGAAGTATATCCCATTCATCACTAGTTCACAAATCCCTGTGTCTTCTACCAAAATACACTGGACAATATCTGTGTCTGTGAGGAGCAAAAGAGGAGGGCGGGGCCTGAGGAGGAGAGAGCGCACCTTCTTCCGGCCAGTCCTTAACGCCCTATTTTCTTTCTCTTGCAGACCCAACCGAGCGTTCCACACACTTTTCCAGTTTGGGAACTGAGGCCCAATGCACTGCCCAATTTGTTCCAAAGGGAAGAACCAGGGAGCGGCAGGACCAGGACGCCTAGGGCTGCCTCGCAAGCTGCAAAACTGTCTGGACACAGTGTGGGCTGTCACTGTGCGCCCACGTGCAGGGGCACCCGACTCCCATGTCAGCCCAGCACTCAGGAGCTGCACGGTGTAGGGGAAGACACACAGCGGACCTTCATCTGCAAGGTGGCTCCTTACTGCTGTCTGCCTCCCGCCATCTTGGAAGGCCAAGTAGAGACTTCACAGGGAGCTCACGGAGCAGCCACTTCCAATAGGAGCTGCCCAGAGCTTGCTCCTGCTTCCTTCTCACTGCTCCATGCTGCCTCTCCGTGCCCTCTGGGCCTCACTGCAAAGACTCATTGCTATGGGATGGATCTGAAATATGCCCCAAATCCTCTTATTCATAGATGGGCTTTTGAAAGCTGATTGGATCATGGAAGTGCTAATCTCATCACTGGATCAACCCACTGATGACGTCACAGCTGAATGGACTATTTATCATCAGAACCTAGTTGGAGAGGTGGTTTTCGGGGACGTCCCCTTGGAGACGTCTCTCAGGCTTTTTCTTTTCACTTTGCTTCCTAGTTATCTTAATATGAGTAGCTTTTCTGCCCCTCCACCATATTGTTCCTGCTCTGGAGGCAGCCAACCATGGATTGAATCGTCCAAAATCATGGGCCGAAGTAACCTCTCCTTCCTCAAGTTGGGCACATCAGGTATTTTATCCCAGTAATAGATAAACTGACTGATACGTAGCTCCAGCCTTGGGAATCTTCTGGGGTCTTTGCTGACCAGTTTTCTCAGCCAGACTCCAAGAGGGCAACTCCTGTGGTAGAAATGGTACTCAGAAGACTCTAACATTAAGTTCCATCTGCGTTCTCACTCCCCTGCCCTTCCAAAAATGTACCTGAGTGGTACACTCCTTGGACTCAGAGCCACAAGGAACATCTAACTCTGGTCTTTTCAGAAGGCATTGGTAAGTCTCGGTACAAACTTTAGGTAGTCCTAGGATTCATCAAATCAGACAAAGTCTGGGGTATAACCCTGAATCTTTTCTAAGTCAGTCATAGAGATGGAGAAAGTTCTAAACAGCAAACAGTCTGCGGGTAGAAGGAAATGTCTCCCCAGAAAATGACAGGAAAAGGTTAGAAGCTGGATGCTGGTCTCCTGGAGGTGGAGAAGGAAAAGGGTAGTCTTGCTGGGAATATGGCCTCTACTAAGGTGCAGGTCAGAGGTTGGCAGCTTTTCCTAGTGGCTCATCGGCTTATGAGCTTAGAGTTTCCAGTAAGCTATGTTTCCCAAGCCTGTTCACATGCCTGCTGTGTTTCACAGGAGCCCCAGATCTCCCCCTCCCCGGTACAGAGGTGAAACAAGGCTGATACAGTCCTTCTGGGCCTTGAATCTGAGGCAAAGACATAGCTGTCTAGCACCAGAGACAACCTTCAGCCACTGCACCTCACCTTCCAGTCCTGCTAGTCACGCAACAAGACTGGCCCTGGAGAAGGGCTTCCTCCACCGGCCACCGCTAGCACTCTACGCTGAGTCTAATTCACATGCAAGCTTCCCAGCCAGTTCTGGGGCACCAGCTCTGGGGCTCCCTTGACCCTTGAAGATGGTATTGAATGGATAGATGATGGATGGACAGACGGACGGATGGATGGATGGATGAGTGGGTGGAGGGATGGGCCAGAGCCCATCATGGTGCAGGGCCTTGGCATCTAACTTGGTGCATTTGATCTTCTGTAGCAAAATCTCTTCATCTGAATAATTGATAAATAATAGGAATATATTTCCCTCAGCTCTGGATGCTGGGAAACCCAAGGTCAGGTGGCCGGTAGATTCATTGTTAGGTGTTCATTGTAGGTTCGTTGCTGTCTGTTTTAAAGGTAGCACTTGGCTGCGGCATTTTTCAGAGTAGGAAACTGTCCTCACGTGGTGGAAGAGACATATCTATCTCTTCAGTACTTTCACAACCTCGTTCCTGAGGATGGAGCCCACAAAACCAGGTATCTCCCTGAAACACATCTTATAATGTTGTGCCACCTAGGACTAAGTTGCAACATGAGTTTTAGAGGGACACAGTCAACCATCACAGCATCTAGCCAGAAATCAGTGGACCAAGGGTGATGTTAAAAGCAAGAGTTGATCTCTTTTGCCTCCCTCAGTCTCAGAAAACAGACAAAATTAAAGCCTTAAACATAGGAGGGATTCCCATGGGACAGCTGAAGTTCTCCACACAGTTACCTAAGTGAGAGTTCATACTGCAGATTCTCAGAGCCCAAATTTGGGAGGCAAGGGTCAGCTTGAGATTGCATTTTTGAAAGAAGTCCTTAGGAGGCTGTGAGGGACTACACAGGCTGAGAAGCAAGTGAGAGAAAAGCATCATTGGAAAGAAGGGAAAACTAGTTCCAGTGACTTGTCTCAGGTTGTACAACTGAACTGCAACCCAGGCAATAGAATGGATGGATGACAGACATTGTATAGATAGAGAATAAGTGGGTGAATGAACAGATAGGTAGATGGATGATGGATGGATGGGTTGGCAGCAGGCAGATAGACAGACAGACAGACAGATGGGCAGGGCTATAAATGGATGGATAGATAGGTCAATTAACAGAAGAGTGGATGGATGGAGTAAAGGTGGATGAATGGATGGGTGGGTGGCTGATGGGTACATAGGTGAGCTGGTGGATGGATGATGGATGATGGGTAGAGACCCGGCAGAGTGGATGGATAGGGATGGGTAAATTCTTTCCCTCAGGACCACATCGAGGCATGTTACTCTAGGTCACTTAGGATGAAGATGGATTGGAGAACATGTCCGAAGGGAGTTCTCAGGTGCTGGCCTTTGAAAGATCGTTCTGTAGCAGAACGCCTGCATGTTTCCATGTCAGTCTTGAAATGTTCACTCTCCACTGAGACTCTGGAGGGGATAGACAAAGGACAATAGTGTCAGAGCTGCTTTTATGTCTTTCGGTCATGACTGCTTGGACCCTAGTGGCCTCCCAGGCCACAGTAGCTGCAGAAAGACAGGGCACTTGACCATTGAAAGACAAGTGCAGCGTGGCTTAATTGATTCCATCTTTGCTTTCCCGACCAAGCCAAAAGACAAACATACTTTGAGCTTTCCACTCTCCTTCCCCAGAATGCAAATTTGCCTTATTTTATTGTGAGGAGCACACTGCGGCCTACACATTTTTCTTGGTGACAGCACGTGCTGATAGCTTCCTTATGTGTCCCTCCAAGGTAAGCCAACTCAGTGGGCGAAGTTAGGAACTCCTCCTGAACCCAGCACGGAGAAGCCTGGAGTCAGTCCGTCTCAGGGCTTTGGAAGGAGAAGCCACCATGGCCAGAACACGGTTATCGGCTGGTCAGAGCCTCCAAGACCAGGCGCCTGCCAAAGCCAGCAGTTACACTTTGCAGTTTCCCGATTAAAAAGTGTTTAAACATCTGCTACTTAAATGATACTTAAAAGGTAATAAATTAAAGGCAAGGAGAAGGGAACTGAACTAGAGAAAGTGAGCAGAGAACTAAAAGGTCTGTGTGCCTTGAGAAGCCATGTTTTTCCATTTCTGAAATGATCCTTTGACAGCTTAAAGTGTAAGCACTGACTCAGGTGTCCGGGACATAAAATAAATCTGAATTAGCCTAATGAGATTCGGGCAAATGTCCATAAAGTCATTTAATATCTTGGCCCACTTGTTTCTCATTAGTCTGTGTCTGCCATATGTAGATTTGTGGAATAGGAGAACTGTGGGCCAGGTAGGGCCGGAAGCCGAAGCTCCAGCCAGGCCCGGGCCATGATGGGTTGGGCTTCCCCAGAAGTTCAGCATTGAAAACTGCATATACAGAAGATCACTTTAAGAGGGATTTGTCAGTTTCTGTCATGTATCATTTAATTTTAAAAGAACTTTAGTAATGACTGCTCGTGATTAGCAATAACTCTTTGCTGCTTTGCATATTGGCTCTCTCTTCCATTTATCTTTAAAATGCTATAACATGATACTGTCACTTTAGTCTTACTGTCTTTTTCATATACATGCTGTTACTTAGGAAGTGTCTAACCCACGATACCCTTCCCCAGCCTTCAGTCCCTCAAAATACCTGACTGGAAAATAAGGAGGAAATTACAGAAATAAACAATCCAAAATTTTAAGTCATATTCCATTCTGAGCAGCATGATGAAATCTCACAGGCCACTCCATCCTGCCTGGGTCATGGGCCATCTTTATCCAACAGATCCTGCAGCGTATACGTCCAGGCATCAGTCAGTCAGGATCATCTTGGGTAGCAGACTGACCAGCAATACCGCAGGATTTGTGTTTGGGTTATCACATTCATACTTACTAGTGACCCCAAGGTGACAGAGTAGCGAAGCTAGCTTTTCATTAGAGGGCAGAAAAAAGGCCATATGCTGAGATTGCTAAGATGCTCAACACATCTCTCCGTGATGTTGCAAAGAAGAAAACTGTGCTAGTTTTGTTGTTGTGCCTGAAAGTGTAAAAGTCATGGCCACCATGGGGGATAAGTCAAAATGGAAAGGGCATTCAGTTAGAGTCAGGTACTATCCGCAGTTCTGGGCAGGCTCTTCAGGCCTGGGAGCACAGGGCTAGGAGGGCCAATGTACTGTGTCATACCTGTCACCAAACGAAAAGGTCATTCAACTGTAGTCCAACACAGTGGTGTATGTAAATGGAAAAAATGTACATCTGCAGACATAGCCCCAAGATCGGAGTCCGTTCAGAGCTCTGTATAACATCACTCTGTCTGCTCCTGTGACACCATCTGTCTCATCTGCTACACTTTCCACCTGCCCTCAAGATGTCCAAGCAACTTTGCCCCTCATGATTATTCTTCAGAGCAGGGATTCCTTCAGCCTTCAGCTCCAAAGCAAGAAAGTCTGCTTTTTCTCACTGGAATTGTACAGCTGTGGGCAGAGGCTGGGCGGGAGGATTTGTATAAATAAGCACTCAAGCGTCTATAACGAATGTAGTGTGCACTTTCCAATCTCACCTTTTCTGGGGTTGGGCAGAAAGCTAGCATCTCTCCTTGGGTTCTCTTGGAACTCCAGGGAGCTTTCCCTGGGTCAGTGGTTGGATACGTGTCACGCAGGCACGACAGAAGCTGGGCGTCCAGATAGAAGCTGGTACCTCAGAATCAGGTAGCCTGGGTCAGGGCCTGGCTCTGCCCCTCACAAGTAAATGACCTTAGGGAGCTGCTGTCCCTTACTATTTCCTAAAAGTGAAAACTGGCATCATAGTGTCCTGACAGAGCTCCCAGGACACCTGTTGGTTTCTACGAGGTAGATGCCCTTGTGCCAGGACTTTAGATAGATTCTGTCTCACGGTTACAAACTTAATAATAAGTAGGAACAACCTATGAACTAAACCCGGAATGATGCTCCATGATGATTTTCACAAATGCAATAGCTTCTAACAAGTGACCCTTCAACCTGTAGGATTTCTATTCTTTTAAATAACGTTCATGGCACATATATGTACACATGTTCTTTCCTTTAAAAATTGTGAAAGGAAAGTAAAATATTATCCAAAATAAGAGGGAACAATTTTTAAAACATTTTTTATTATTTTCTCCTCAGCTATGGCTAATTATATTTTTCTGTTTTTACAAATTTGGATTTCGACACACACAAACTGTTGTTCATGTTATTAACTCTTTCCTTTGGCTGCATTCCCAAGATGTAAATTACTCCACCAATGTAATGATCCTTTCAAGACTCCTCATAAATTCATGGCCGTTTCTTTGAGAAAATCTCCCAATTTATAATGCTACCAGTAGAGACTGAAAATATGGATCTCCCAAGTATGATCATCTGTTCAAAACCATGGCCAAATTTCATTTCTCTGATTATTGTAAAAGCTGGATTTTCTTATCCTGATGACCACGTGTGTTTCTTATTTTTGCACAGTGTATTTATCAGGAAAGCTTTGAGTGCCAAGTAAGAGAAAATCAGATTCAGAATGATGGAGAGAGGTTTTTTTTTAAGAAGACCAAGAAGTTTGCCACTAAATTTTGGGCAGCTCAAGAGTTTCAAGACAGTGTTTCTGCCGATATTTCAGCCTGAGATTGACTAATGCAGCCCAGAGGTTGCCAAAGACCCAGCACCGCAGCCTGACTCAATTGAGGAAGGAGAACAAGGCAGCTGGACGTGTCCCTCCTCCGAACACCACTCATGAACATTTCCACTCCTGTCCCCTTGCTTAGGACTGTGCTATGGGACCCCTCTGCACAAGACACTGGAAAACATGACTCATTTTCCAGCCTCAGGAAAGAAGGGGCAGGGATGAAGGAGGGTCTAGAAATGCAGGTGGCAATATGCATCTGAGATCCTATTGTACGGCACATCTTCATCACAATCGCCTTTCTAATAATCTGTATATGAGCAGAAAAATCTGGTGAATGTTTACACTTTTGAAAAACAATTACAGTGAAAGACACGTTGTCAAGGAGGATGGGACATGGGAGGGTTTTGACAGAGATGAATGGCAATGTGTTTTTTACTGTAATAAATTTTTAACTTACTCACTGTATTTGTGACCATACACCACAAACTGTCCGCTAGGCTCCCTGGGGCTTCTCAGGTCTCAACAAGTAACTCACACTTTTGCGGCTCACCAGAGCTCATACTGCATAGGCTGGTCATGGCAAAGAGGCTGAGTACGAATCAACGTCTGCACTTGGAAAGCCATCTGCTAGAGGCTCTGCCTCAGTAGCTACCACTGTCTCTTCGTCAGCTCATGATATTTGTGTTTCTTCAGAAATGCCACCACGCAAAATTCTTGCATTTCTGTCCAAAATTTGCCAGAGGAAAACACGTTTATGTTAAGTTCCCTGGAGCCCTCCAAAGTGGGTTCTACACATACCAGGAGTCCTTGTGCCATCCCAGACCTCCTAAGCTCTCTTTTCTGTTCCATCAGAATCCATCCATGGTGTCATCTGATGCTACACAGCTAGCGTGAAAACTCAGTCTGAGTGCACACAAATAAAAGGGGGATGAATCAAAATAAAGTGAATGCTTACAGTAGTGTGTGTGTGTGTGTGTGTGTGTGTGTGTGTGTG